>KZ505647.1:2708851-2721505 GCA_002844005.1 Limosa lapponica baueri | reverse complement strand
TCAAGACCCGCCTGGATGCAGTCCTGAGTAGCATTCTCTAAGCAATCCTGCTTCAGCAGGGGAGTTGGACTAGATGATCTATACGGTCCCTTCCAACTCTAAAAAAAAATTCAGTGAAATTCAGTGAAATAGTGCCTCAGTGAAGGATCTCAGAGGATCCTAGTGACAGTAGCTTTTAGACGGATTGGGACTTTTACTGGGGAAAAGCCAGCACTTTCTGGCTACTAGCATTCTTACATCAGTATCTGACCTGCCAAAAATGTAAATCCCAAACTATTCACTTTAATTTCACACATTTGCTCTCTGAATGAACTGGTTTTTTCACAGTGCCTTTTCAGTGACAGCTGTATCGAGTGACTGGGAAGGTTTAAGCTATGTACATCAGAGACAGGTGACTCCAAGCTTTTATATTTGCAGAGGAGAAAAGACTTAAAATTAGCTGCCCCCATCCAGTTTCCTAGTTGCATTTCCTGCTATTTCTGTTTACACTGCCAGTTCTGGCAATTTCTGTTTCTCTGTAAAAGTCCTGTAAGCCTGGCCCATATCTTTGCCAAAGCTGCCATGTAAAAAGAGTGTTTAGGAAGCTGAATGGCTACTGTGGCAATAATGATTTTGTCTGAATATCAGACAGTTGTACAGAAGAGTAACACTCAGCAAGGTGGGAGGGTGAATCTACCCCGTGTATTTGTAATAGTTTGCAAACACAGCCATATATTCTTTTTCATTTATTGAGCTGTTTTTCAGCATGGAATGTGGAAGTGAAGGCTCTTGTTCTCATAACACGCAGGAACAGCAACACAAACTCAAAGAACTGATTTGTGTCCTATTTCCACTATGTTATGCAAAATTGGAAAACTTCAAAAGCCTTAGCAATCTGATGCAAATGGTATGTTGTTGGAAGCTGATTTCCATGTGTGTATGTTGTATGCCTGCCTTCAACAATATACAACCGTCTTCTATTAGCAAAAGGAAACAGCATGGATTAATTTAATGATTGGGGACAACCTTGTTTTCAGAGGGAAAGTAAAGAAATAATTTTGTCATGAACAGGCACGGCTGGGGGTAAAAAGAAGAAAAGATGAATTGATCAATTCTGTATGATGTATTCATGGATTTTCAAAAAGGAATCAAAAGAATGTATCTAACAAACTCTGCATACAAAACAGGATTAAAACTGACCTAGAAACTAATATTCAAAATGCATATTATGTGGCTGAGGAAACTGGGTTTGTTCAGTCTGAAGAAAAGGAGGCTAAGGCGGGACCTTATCGCACTCTACAGCTACCTGAAAGGAGGTTGTAGCGAGGTGGGAATCGGTATCTTCTCCCAGGTAACAAGTGATAGGACAAGAGGACATGGCCTCAAGTTGTGCCAGGGGAGGTTCAGATTCGATATTAGGAAAAATTTCTTCACCAAAAGGGCTGTCAAGCATTAGAACATGCTGCCCAGGGAAGTGGTTGAATCACCATCCCTTGGAGGTATTTGAAAGACATGTAGATGTCATGCTTAGAGACATGGTTTAGAGGTCGACTTGACAATGCTAGCTTAATGGCTGGACTCGATCTTGAAGGTCTTTTCCAATCTAAACAATTCTATGATTCTGTATTCAGTCACAGAGTCAGTCACTATCTGTATAGTCTGTTAAGTGTAAAATAATTTTACATGCATGATGAGGTGATGGGGAGGGTGCAAAATACTATAAAAAATTACAAGATTGATAATTTGTCAAAGATGGGATGGGGGAGGAGGGGGAAAAGGGGAAGAGCTTTAACTTTCCCTGTTAGCACCAGAGCTCCAGTATTGCATACCATATTCCCTTCATATTAATATGACCTCACTCCTTCCCCTTACCTTTATCACTTTGTTTAGTTCCCATGTTTGATCCTAATCTTGTTTTCTTCCTCCAGCAATCCCCATGCAATTATTCTTTCCTTTGCCCTGTGTATTAACTTATGTATAATTGTTTTAAAGGCCATCTAGCCACATACTCTGCACACAGTACAATCCCTACTGTAGCGTAAGAGTATTGTAAAATTAGCATAAAAGCATAACTACATTGCAGCTCTACTTATACTGCAATTGAATCATGTTTTTATGCTGGGTTTATAGTCAAGACTTAAGTACATCCAGAATGAAGACTGTTTTCTAAGCAGGGTCATCTGTTATCCTGTAGGATCAAGGAAAGAATAGAAGCCTGTTTTGGAAAGCTGGTCACTGATTCACAAAGAAAGGGAGAAGAGCCTTTGGGATGGATATGCAGATGCAAACCAGAAAAGATAAGTAGTCAGACTTCAAGAGGAAGTCTTTGTTGTGCTTAAAGGCTTTGCTTATACCAGTAAATAAAACAGTGGAATAAATAAAGTAAATAAAAGAGTAAATAAAACCTTGTGGAACCGAGCACTAGTGTGTGTATGCATAATTTGTTAGTACAATAACTAACTGTCAAGATTTTGAATCAAATCGAAATATTTCAGACAACTTGCAGTTTTTCTTCTCTCTCCGTTTGGATGGAGAGTGTTTAAACAGATGAATATGAACTAGGGCATCACTGGTTTCAGGGTTAGAAAATGGCCTATTTTATTTACTTTTGTAGTCATAATCACAGGCCTCAGAAAGGGGATAGAGCATAGATAATCCTCTGACAGGATCATTGTACTGAGAAATGGGTAGTAAAAAGTGTAGTCAGTCAAGGTAAAGTGTTGATTAAAGATCTGATCCCAAGCTTATTCTGCATTTTCAGCACTCCTATGAAATTCCCAGGGGACATTAGAGGTGCCTTTCTATGCAGTCCCTAAGGGGAGCGAGCAGCTGCTTTCCCTTATAGTGTATCTCTTCTAAAGACTAATAGGATTTGCTGACAGGAGAGAAATAATTTGCACCTGCCTATGCCATCTTCAGAGCATCTGGTCAATTTAAACCAATTTACATCAATATTCCAAAAGTGTGAATATTGATGTAATATTACACTTTGAAATTGGTCCAGTCATTATTTATGATGGATGTTACTATGTGCCAGTTTCTTTTAGGACTGGCTAGGAGGAGGATTACTTTCTTCTGTTGACCCACAGTAGTGTGGAAATTCTGGATTCTGTTACAAATGTGCATGAAGAACATTCATGCTCAAAGACATTCCCCCACTGAAAAAAAAAGCTGCTGATACATGGATCAAACAATAATTCTGGTTCTAAATGGCTTTTGTGACTACAAGTTTTATTAGAACTCAAAATAGTTTGAAATCATTTTATGAGGTTAAGTTTCACAAGCATTTCAAGATCTTGCCTTCAATTTCTCACAGCTTTACCAGGTTCTAAGCATTTGGGGTTAAACCTTCCATTGGAGAGATTTGCTTTAGACTGAATTTTTCTGGAAACTATCAGTAAACAGTGTATGGCCATTTCCTAGAATAAGACTGAAGAAAACTACATTGTCTTGAGCTAAAACTATGTAAAAGCATTTCTGTGGTGTTACTGTGAAGCTCTAGTAACTCAATATGGAACAGGTGGCTTAATATTTGGCATCAGAGCAGGCCTCTGCATTAAGAGTGTGCCATTTGCCAGCAAGTATCTGTGAAACCTACAGGCATAACTTCAGCTGGATGAAAAGTCAATGATAATTTATATGAGGTGTGTTATTATGTCCAAGAGCAGCAGGCTGTACCATGGATAAGTTTCCAGTCTTTTCTTTGATGCTCTTGAACATCAGGAGCCAACTAATGATACCTTGATTTTTGTTTTGGTTTTAAATCAGAAAACACGTTCCTCACTAAGACAGCAAAGTCAAATGCTGGACAGTTTGGAAATGATAAGATTTATGTTGTCTTTGCAGCCTTAACCAAATGTGTATATATTAGGATGCAATTTTGTTTTGCGTGCTTACAGTGTTTTGTTTTGGTGGGGTATTTCTTCATTCAGTGTTCATGATAAATCGTGTTAATCATCAGAGTGATTTGGAACTATAACATAGAGGAGGTGCTCTTGCCTTATTTATTCCTGAACTTAGAAGATATGTAGTGAAAAGACAGGGAACAGGAAAAATATTTAATGCTGCTGGCCTTAGAACTACAGTGTGATTTTAGGCAAGTCAATGAAACCATGTTTTTAGAGTTGTGGTCACTGGCAGTATCTAGACTCTTGGTCAAGAACAAGTCTGAGCTTGCATTGAAGCCCACAGAGATCTATGAGATTGTCTTCAAAGTACCCTTATTGCTTCCTGAAAGTTTCACAGACAGAACTGCTGAAAATAAACTTGAGATCAAGTCTTGACTCACTCATCATCATCTGCCTGCCCAGTTGCTTGTCTGCTTTGAACCAAGAGTAAAAAACAATACACTGAAGAACAGAGCACTGCACACTCAGTGCTTTTCTTAAGAAAAAGACCCAACTTTTCTTAAGCAGCGTCATCACGTGGAAGAGCCTGTACCATAATGTGCTTCCAGTAGGAGACTGTCATTTACCTAACTTGTCTTACTAACTTGTTAGTTTTGTAACCTTTGCATTCTATTGGCATTGTGAAGGTGAGAAATTGCCTGGAGCTTTATAATGAAAAGGTAAAACATACTTAAGTGAATACTTTTAAAAGAATTTACATGTTATATAACCATTTTTTTTATCTTTTTGCAAAAGCAGGAGGGTGATTATTTTCTTTTCTTTAACCTTCTTTTACTTGTGTTCCCATTTACCTCTGGATACCATGTGGGATCTCCTTTTTTCCATTTGTTTGGTGCCATTCACAGTTGGTTGTTCTGACTCTTTCTCCCTCCAAACCTTTCAACTACCCAACAGCTGCAGTAGACACTTTATGATTGAAATAGCACAGCTTCTGCTCTGCAGTGTTAAGCAGTGTCATTGTAGAAAAATGTTAAGACTAGTGAAGAGAAGGTGAAAATCGTAGGGGGGAGAAGAGACAGGAAGATGAGGATGAGGGCAAATGGTGTCTTCCACAGACTGGGTTGTGCACAGTGTGGCTGGCAGCTACTGGAAAAAGCCAAGGCAGATGTGTTGGGCACAGTGAAATACTGCAGTCTTAGTCAGGACCTTTATTTCCCTAATGATTGTTGAATATTTGTGTAAAAACAATGACTTAGCTTACCATGCACTGGCCTTCCTACCTGCTGACCTTGTCTCCCTTTGTGTGAACAACTGATTTGTTGCTTGCTATTTATCTGCATTTCAGCTGATTCCCAAATTGCTTAAAATTTTTCCCATCACTAATTAGAAAGTGGCTGCACTGAAGTGAAGAAGGTGAAATCTCATCTTTGGCAGTTACTTGGAGACTCTCAATAGTTCCCCTTAGTAGTTCTCAGTATTAGCATGATCATCCCATCATAAGGAGCCCTGGCAGGTTACAATAGCTACTGTCTCTAATTCATGCCTGCCAAGCTTGTTCACTTAGCAGCAGGTGACGTTTCACTGAGAGTTTTAACAAGTTTCTCCATTAGACAGCATCTTGTTGGTTTCCTCATTATAGAAAGATCTGATTTCCTTCATTAGTTAGAAGACTTTTACTTGTGGTACAAATATCCAAGAACTGGTAATGACTTCAGACTTTCTAAACTAGTGCCCAAGCCCAATTAAAGTTGGTTAGGTTACTTACTGGAGGTGGGGGCAGGAGGGAGAAGAAAAAAAAATAAAAAAAAACAAAAATAAAACAAACCCCACCACCCCAACTAATTTAAATCTATGACTTGATTTTTCATTTACTATTGTGGTTTCTACATGTGTAAAAACCTGACAGAAAGACAAGATGCCTCAAAGCTCGCTTGCCACAAAACTTCTGTCGCCAGTGTACCGATAACAAAGAATGTATATCCTTGGTTCTCAAAACAACTGTACCCTCTGCCCCAAAAACTTGCCTGCCTTGCAAGGCCCAGCACTGATTGTGCAGCAGAGGCAAAGGGGGCTCATGCAGCAACCATGTCTGACAATGACTGGAAGAGCACAGGTAACTGTCACATTGATTGGTCAAACTACGAGTCAACAGAAGCTATAAATTACCGTTATACCCCACTGCAATTGGGCACCCCTCACCACCATCGACCTTCACCATTGTGAAGGCCTAAGAATCGCAGATCAATGGGACGCCGTCGACTCCAGAGGATCGTCGAGCCGTCGTGTGGACCGACCGTGGTGGTGATATACTATTTCTTGCAGCTCTCCGAAATTCTGCTTCTCCTTTCCTCCTTTCCTATACCTCTGCCTTATCTCTATCTCCATTTAGCGTCATTTTCAGGTAACAATAGTAAAACTATAGTAAACAGCATCTGACCTTGCTTGTTTCTTAATGGTGCCCCCAGAATCATTCCCAACCCCCTCCCGGACCAAAAATCGGACCGGGACCTAACAACATGTTAACCCATCAGTTTAGTAAATGTAAAGTATATGCTGAAAGTCCTTTTATTCTGACAGTTTTCTACAAAAAGTTTACTTGTAAGTGGAAAAAAATACTGTAACCTTTCTACTTACATATGACAAGTTGATTCCTATTGTGTTGATTCAAAGTAAATATAACCAGGTTGCTGTCCCACCTTGAGTTTTCTTGTGGTGCCTTTTTGCAGGTATGACAAGACAAGCATTACAGATCCTGACTTCTGACCCTTGGTTTATAGTTTCATATCCTGCTGCCTTATACTAACATGAACATGGAGTACCAGGAAATAACATGGAATAATGGAAATAACATGTTCAATAGGAGATGACATTTTGGGAGCATTTTGGGGACATAATTTGGACAAGGATCCCATGCTAGAGTTAAGCATAGGCTATCAGCTCTCGGCTTAGAAGGAAGCTCTCGGCTACAAAGAAGGAAACGATTATAAAGACATAAAAAGTTTAATCTAGCACTTAAACAACATAAAATAAGAAGTTCAATAACTGATTATCATCTTCAGGAAATCACTGTTTGCAACCTGCCTCAGACATACTGGGATTCAATGACAGAATCCACATGAACAAAGAATTACTATTGAAAGGATCCCCAAGGCCCACCAGGGTGAATTATATAGCCCAAGATGAATATATCTTGAGGTGCAATCATCTGTAAATACATTCAGTGTCTGACCACCATTCCAAGCAAGCCTCAGTATACATTCAGAATACTGCTCCTTTGTTACTCAGGTGATTATAGATGTCTGGGAAGGAGGATGTCTGGGAAGAATAAACAGTGGAGTGAATTCAGTAAGTATTGCCTGTGTGGAACTGGGCAAGTTTGCACATCAATTTCTTAACAATCTTCCACATTTTATGAGGTCTTATCATGAAGTTCACCAAGAGGACTGAAGGCAGTTTAGGAGGCTATTGTGTGTTTGATAGTCTGCAATGTTAAGAGGGAATACCCTGAACTGCATCACACTGCTGATAGTTACTGCTGAAATTTTCTTACGTAAAACCAGCACATTACAGTGCTTTAGTAGAAGCTCCATGGAGTACCATTTGTGAAATGCATTTATGACATAGGAAAACTAGCAAAATTATTAAATTCTTTAAGAAATATTCATGCATAGGGAGGATTGAAAAAGAAGCATATATTGATTGGATTTCATTTTGTTGAAAATGGTTGAAATAATTCCAGTGACTAGGTCTAAATCACAATGTTGTGTGGTAAATTTAGGCTTTTTGAATAAAACACTGTCACTGTTATCTTGCATATTATTATATGTTTTAAAAATAAATGAAGAAAAGCAACTCATTCCCTTGTTTTTATTGATATGCTTAGATTTATTTTTGTTTATGACTATCAGTGGCTGTATTAGCCACAACTGATAGCTGATCCTCTTCTTTGTATGGTGGTTTCTGGCTTATTGCACCTCTCTCATGGAATTTATTTTGTGTAGTTTACCAATCATGATTCATGGGTTTTCATGGAGGGCTCAGGACTTTGGATATTCTCATGAACATACTACTGTGAAATACTGTATCTCGCTTATTTCATAACCTTGACAGGGATGTTGCAGAATTAGCTTTTCTTCATTTTTTAATGATTTATTCAAATGCTACTCAAATATCTATTTGAAAATACTCAGATGCTAAGTTAACTGGAAATACATTGCGTTCTCATATTTTCTGATCCACAAACTTATTGTAAATAATAAAATAATCAATGGCAGATTATTTATCTGAAGGCTGCTCCAAATGTTTAATTTAGTTTGTAGAGTTTTTCAGTATCTGTTCGGAAAGAATCAACAATGTATTTACTGGCAAATTGTTAATAAAGAAGATATTTTCAAGATATGTAATTTTTAAATTTAATTTTATCTCTTTTTGACCAGGCTGTGGTTATGCACATATCATAAACACGGATGTCAGTAAGATTCCATACTTTTCTTTCCCAGAACATTTACGAATTCATTCATTCATACTTCTCTTTCTGCTTATAACTTAAATGCACTCTGTTTAATATTAGGTTATAGAAGTTGTGTAATAGGAATAACTTGGACAAACATTCATAGCTAGACTATTGGTCATTCTTTTTTTCATATCCACTCATATTACAACCAACATTTTCAGTTGTATTGTTAATGGAGAATACATCCTTGCTTAGTCTTCTTTTGGATTTAGTGCCTCACTTTGCTTCCTGAACAGAGAAAATAATGCCCAGCTTTAAATTAGTGACTTGAGTTTTAACTTGAAATACTTTCTGATATGATACATTCATTCTCATGACCAACTGCAGTGTCATAAGTCTCCAGAACCAATTCAGGAAAAGCTGAAAAGTCTCATACCTTGCCTAGTCCTGGTGCTGTAACATTATTATGTTCTACTGCTCTGTGATTTGAAGGCACTTTAATTTTCCTGCTAGCAGGGAATGATGAAGGCAGGAATGCATGAAAAGCTCCTAGTTGCTTGTAATTAAGGTGCATTGGTACAGCTGAGTAAATGAAAATATCTCACAAGGAGAGCTCTTACTGTAAGCAAAATCTAGTTATTGTTTTGACACATGATGTGATGGGTTTCTTTCCTTTGATCCAAAAGTTAACATTATTCATAAAATAATGAGGGACCAAGCCAGGTAGCAAAAAACAGCACCTCAAAAATTACTGTTTATCCATATGTACCATCTTTTTTTGGACATACTTCTATTTCAGTGCTACTCACTTGTTCTCTGTAACTTTGTAGTTGATGACAGTGCAGTGAACCCTCCTGCATTTTTATTTGATATAGCTGAAACCTATGTGGCCTACATTTGTTCTTAAAACAGATTGTTATATGAAGGTGGTAGAGAAGCAGTCTGAAAATAGAATAGTTAGGTTCTATGCTGTATCACAGTGCTATATTTTTTTCAGAACAAGTCACTCCTACTTCACCATCTTGCCATATCTTTCAATAAAAATCCCGGAGGAAGTTTATGTGCAGGTATGAAACATGATGCACAGAATAAAACTGCATTATACTCAGTATAAACCAAAACACTGATACTTAAGATCTTCCAAATCACATTTCCTCAAAGATCGTTAAAAGTTACCAAAACTTAACATGGAAAGTTTGCTTCTTTATGAATATATTAAGGCATGTTTCTTTGGAAATCTGATCTGAAATGTCTCATTAACTCTATTTGTAGAATACTTTATGAGCTTGTTTACTGCAGAGAATGAAGAGGTTTCTTGTAAAGTTTGTCCTAATAAAATTCAGGTGAACACTAGTGACAAAAAATTACAGTATGTTTGCTACAAAATCTTCTTTCTTTTCTCACAGGATTTCAAAAATGAAAGCAGCTGGAAAAAAAAAATCACAAATTGACATGCAGCATGCAAAAGCTACAGTATAAGCTTATTCCTGGAATGCTATGGTTTCCCCAGATATTTGTAGTTTAAACTTCATAGTAAGATACTCCCTGGAACATCATTGGTCCTAGAATCTCAAAAGGGTCTTCTGCCTTAGAATTGGTTTTGACAAAGATGCAAGTACTATGATGCACTTGTTCGTATTTCCAGGGAATTGTTTAAATTCTCAACAGTTCTCCAACTATTTTAAAGTACTTAATAATTTTAATGACAGAATTCAATATGTGCCTTGGCTTTTAATTTGTGAGCATAATATACCATTTACTTAAGGGAAATGTGAATTCTCCTAAAAGAATATAGAGGATGCAGATAAATGTTAAATACTTTCAGTGCCACCTATTGGTTGATAAATTATTTGATTTAACAATAAACATCAGCTTCATAATTTCGGATAAAGAAGTGAGATAGGGTTACTTATATTAATATTTATAATTATAATCTCCAAATAACTTAAATTCTAAACACATATTTGTTTTTTCTTTATAGAAAACAACACACGAATGCATCCTGTGGGATGTTTAGACATCTCATGGTGGGACCGATGTTCTAAAGCACGTAGTGAATAAGTTGATGGGAGACATAGGAAGAGGTCAGGAAGTGACTTAAACTTGTCTGTTTAGCCTGATGATGGGTTTTTGTTTGTCTGAATGTATGAGCTAATGAATTTAGCTATAGTTAGCTTCTGGTTTGTAAAATTTCAAGCCAAAGATACTCTTCACTGCCTCTCAGATTCCATTTCTGGAACACACTGAGCACTGTGGCATCTCTGAGCACTTAAGCATGTCCTTAACTTTCCACATTCATAATTACATCAGGAACCTGAAGAATACCATTCAATTCACTGGAACTACACACATACTTAATGATAATCTCACAATTGTTTTCTAAAGCGATGCAAAGTTTGCCACCTTGCATGAATGAGGACCAATTTCTGGCCAGTCCTATCCGGAGAAAGGGAATTTACCTCACACCTCTTTAGCTACCTGAGATTTCAGGGTCTACTTAAGCTGGCTGTCTATAGCCTATAGCTGGCCCTCTATAGTCAAAAGCAACCTCTCCAGCGTGGCAAACTAGAGAGATATTCTAGTTATAGGATAATGAAGCAGAACAGTAAAGTATCTTTATGATATGCCTGTCCTACTATGAGATGTAGTACCAGGGACTACAAAAAGAAAGCAGGTGACCTTAAATTTAACACAAAACCTTTTCAGGAGACTGAAATTTTGAGATGAGTCCTACACTTACTGTCAAACTCTTTGACTTTGAACATGAGTAGATCTCTTGGGACCCTTTCCAGTTGTCTCAGTTTTTGTTTTTGTTTGTTGTTTTTTTTTTAAAAAAAAAAATTGTCAGATCAATGTTTCAAAATAATCTTGGGATCAATGTTCCTGGCTGGGGCCAGGCAGGGCAGGACCTCTCTGTCTGAGGCCCCAGAGGTCATGGGACTGGCCCCAGCTGTGGAGGTCCACCCTGCCTGGGCCACAGGCAGTCTCCACCATTCCTGTTGTCAGTCCACTGACACTGCCAACATTTTGGCACTGATCTAATCCCTCCTTTCAGGCCTTTTCTACTCCTGGCACTAATTTTTGTTTCTCCATTCTCCTTATGCCCTCGCTGAATCAGACTGCCCTTTTCTGGCACTGAGATGCAGCAAAGCAGCCTGAAGGCTATGAACTTTTGGCCACAGACTCAGAAGGCATGACAGAGGCTGAGGCAACAAAATAACTCAGGGCCTGAAGCATATTTGAAAAAAGAAAAAAAATCTGTCCCATAGGATTTGAAATAAATTAGGTTTTTACCGAATGACAACACAATCCTTGGCCAAAGGACAAAAAAATCCCAGAACAGGAGCAGTACTTTCTTTAGGTTAATATGGTGCAAAAACCCCACAAGTTCCAGTGCTAAACTATATCCTCTTGGTGTGGGAAGAATCCCACACAATAACAATTTTTTTTAATGACAGAAGAAAACTCCTCTGAATCCTGGTTTTCAGATCACTTCCACCATAAGAGAGCTGTTCCCAGTTTTCTCTAGTTTATTTCAAAGCTCTGGAAAAGATTCTAGTTCTTATATTCATTAATCTACAACTTATTTGCTATTTGGTAACACATAAAACTATTACACTGGTCATCCTACTTTAATTCCCATATCCAAACCCGGTACTATATAGACTGAATCAGAAATGACCTTTAGCTGTGGAAGTTTAGGCTAGGGACAAAATCATATGAGTGCAAAATGTGAACAATGTAGGGGACTAGAAAAATAGGTAGAGCAACAGATTTGCAATACTTCTGATGTTGGAGGCTTTTACTTACACAGGTCACAATATTTTGGTGCTGTCACATGCAAACGAAAATTCACATTTTAATTATTCTTCTGGATAAAACCAAATGTGGATCTGTGATATAACCTGTCTTTTTTTAATACTAAAAAGCCACTCATCACTTATGTAGTTTTTTTCTCATAAATGTTTTGATTTCTTAATAGATTAATTTATTTAGCTCAATCAGCCTCTAATTTCCCAAATGAGATAATTTTTCATATTAAATTGTCAAGCATTTATCTTTATGTAGGTAAACTTTTGCCACAGAGTTGCCTATGGTATCATCCTCATTTTGGTACTTTCCTTTTCCAAACAAATAGAAAACATGACAGACCTACTTTTCAGATGAGTTGTTTACCATTTTGCAATGTTGATATTATTTGACTTAGAAACTCATTCCTCCTTGATGCGGACGGAGTGATTAACTTCACTAGTTAGAGTGAAGTAGTGAAATATTTATTAAGGTGAAACAGTGATTTAACAAAATCAGTAGTAAGTGCGATAAAACCAGTAGTAAACGCGATAGTGTTTTACGAGATTCGATGTCAAGGTACAC
>KZ505647.1:2624156-2708371 GCA_002844005.1 Limosa lapponica baueri | reverse complement strand
GATGGCCATGGTGGCCAAGGCCCGAGCAGGAGCCGGGGGGGAGGAAGCAAAACAGGGAGAGCACACCGCCACACTCCTGGTCCATATTCAAATAATTTTAAATAATGTTCTTACTGAGAAACATGTCATTACTGTGATTAATCTCAGCTGATGACAACACACTGCAACACTAAATTGTCATTCTAGAAGAATAAAAACAGCTACTTTATTTAACAGGATTTCTTGGGTTATGATGCTTGTTCAAATATTACAAAGTTCACAATAAATTATCTCTACAAGGTATTGATTGTGTTCATGTCAGACGTAGGTCTCAAGTGTTATGATTTTAAATTTCTACAAACAAATGTTTAGTAGAATCAGTCACTTGAGAACACAGTAGCAATATAATTCCAGTACTAATTTGCTATCAGCAAGACTGTCTCAACATATGTCCTGAGCTGCTACTTTCTTTTAACAGTGGTTCTGGGTTGCGTCCCTCCACAAAGTGTTTAAAGATACAGTTTGCTGTTTGTTAAAGATCTCTCTCAATCAATCAGTGTGCTACTTCGAAATATAGAAATAAAAATTCAGTAAGACTTTTTCCTACATGTCAAACTGTTAACTCTTTGTTCTCCCTGCACTTCTTCAAAAAGCTAATTGCTGCACATATTAGGCTCAACTACAGTGGAATGTAAAGAGGAAAGAAAAGTGTGGGTTTATATAATTGAAAATTCATATCTATGGGATACCCTTGTCTGAGTCCTATGATTCCTTGCTTTTCAGGTCCTAATTAATTACTGAAATAATTCTGTGGCTCCTTTTACTCCAAACTATGATTTTAACTCACAGTCTGGTACTTGTATTTTATCCAGGGCAGTTTTATGATGTCCATCACTATTTATGACTTAGCTAAAACTCTTTTTGTATTTATTCCTGAATGTTTTATAAGAGCTGAGGTGGAAATCCAAACTTTCAGAAATCGGTACAAGCGTTTAGGGTTAAGCTAACCTTCACTTGAGAGCTCTTCTTTTTTTTTTTTTTGAAAAAATAACCATATTCTGGCGTTTATATGAGAATATTATAACTTTATTTCTGTTCAAAGTCAGCTGAAAACAGTTCTCTTTGTTGAAGACCCAAATCATTTATTTGCTTTAGCTTAAAACATTATAATGATTGTAGTCCAAAATTATGTTCTCTGGATATGCTTCATGTGATGTTGTTGGTTTGTTAAGTAGACCCTTAAAAAAGATGCAAAAAAAAATCTTACCCCTCTTTCATAAAACAGCTAATAAGTCATAGTTTCATGGGAATCTAAAAAATATTTACTACAATTTTAAAAGTTTATGTCAGGAAAAAAATTCAAATGTATGAGCATGTTTCTGGACAGCTTGATTTTTATGTCCTGCAGCTGTGTTACTTACACTTTTGTGTACAGATTTATGTTGTAGGTTTTCAAAATAAGCAAGGTTCCAGACCAAGTGGATACAATATGATGATGGATTTTGAGAGTGGTACAGTTCCTTTAATTCTTGTTTAAAATGGCTTCTCAGTCTTAGTACCATCAGAGACTCTAGATTCCTTGCTTATTGCTGAAGTGGCAAATTGCTTAGAACATGTATCTTATGATGCCATTGGAATGACACTTCACTGTATGTACCATTTGCTATGCCCACAAGCTCTTTAAAGTAGGAATTATTTGTTTATTTAAATAGTAGCCTGATTTTCTGTGAAAAATTATTAACAATGGCTGTTCACTAGGAGAAAAGAAAAATCCCTGAACCATTAGAGCTACTTAGGGTGGCGGCTGGTTTAGTCAATTAACTTCAGCATCGTTTTCCACTGTGGCAGTGTTCTTATGGGACTTGAGTCTCTTTTATGCCTGGTTCTGGACAGCAAAATGCTAATGTTTATTTTATTAATGTGTTATGACACAGATTACCCATGAAAATTCTCACAAGCAATTCTTTGTTGATGAAAATATACTTTTCTTGGGTCTTTCTTTAATATATCTTAGTATATTGATTTAGCAGCTGAAAAGGGCATGAAAAGTCAGCAGAAGGAAAAGCAAGCCCTAGGAAGGAAATAAATATATATTAAGCACAAATATTATTCATAGCTGAATACATATGTCATATTTTCTGTGTTGTTCATGTTTGCTTTATAACACTCTAGCATTGTACTGTCATTAATTCAAAGAAAGCCAATGCAGATAGCTTCAAGACAAATAACGATATCATTGCATAAGACCAAATTCATGACTAAATTTTAGATGCCCTAAAGTTAAATATCTCGTCTAAACTTCTCAGTGCTTCACTCCACTCTGTACTCTTTTAGAGAGCAGTTCAACTAGAATTGGAGTGAACTGAAATATGGAAGTAACTGTCCGTCTCTGTGTTTACCTCCCTTGGTGACGGTTAGGTGAGATGGGGTGCCCTTCCCTCACCTTCCCCCCAGTCACTTCAAACTTATTTGAATGAAGTGAGAATGAAAGAACTTCATGTGTCCTCTTCCTTTTTAATCACACACTTTCTGGAAAGACAGTTCACATTTGTATCTTGTTCTGATATTAGCTATTATTTCCATTTTGTCACATATATGTCAAAAATATATTACTGTCCTTAGAGTCACTAGCTTTTCAAAATTCTCCGTTGAAACAAATCTTCTAATATAGTCCAGAGTGTAAATGAGAAGTTTATTCCACTGTAAAGGTGATAGACAGACACACAAGTGCTGGATAGTCACATTTTTAAATGATTAATTGACAACACAAAAACCGTTCTTTTTTTTTTTTTTGCATAGAATTATAAAAAAAAGATAAAATCCAATATATTTTTATTTTTTAATTGACAATTCGATCGCTTGTTAACTAATTCATCTACCTAAGCAGATCCATAATAATCCATAATAATGCATTTGGGAATTAGAGTTTTATTCAGGAGCCAGTGGTAGAGCTTTCACTCCCGCTGATTAGTGAAGCACAGCTTGACTCTTTTCAAATTTTGCATTGCCCTGTAAAATAAAGGAAGATGTATTTGATATTTGCACATATGCTTTCTAATTGTTTAATCAACCAAATCAAAATTTTACAAATAAAAAACATTTATCATTTCAGTACTGCATTGTTTGGGGTTGAAGAGGCACTTGATCATTATAGTTGAGTAACAGATATTAGCTACAGTGATAATCAAAATACATAGAACATTTATATCACATCTTTCATCATAAGGTTCTTTTCCAAATTATATATTGCCTGTACAAACTGAGCATGAATAAAGTATTAAGGTTAAACAACCAAGCCTTCAGCAATCAGTCATAGTGAAGTCAAGTTTTTTCTTCCAGATATCTGTCCTCAAAAAATGTGGTACTTCTTTAACATTAAAAGGTTAATTATTAGGTCATGTGAACAGTAAATATTTCTTGCCTCAATTCTATACAGTGACTAAAATTTTATTGTCTGAAAAGATTTAAAACCTTAACTTCTTCCCTTCCACTCCACAGCTTGCTTTAAAGAATGTCTTAATGTATTAATAATTTGCATTCTAGTGGTAAGTGTGTGATTAGTGTTAAACTGTGCTTGCCTTGTACACAAGCATGAAAGATACTTTTATATCAGTCTGTGAAAATACAGCTCTCCATTACAGATCTCCAAGTGTATTCTTTGGTTTTTTCTCTTTTTATTTCTGGTTAAATCACATATGTTCCATTTATGAATTATATTGAAATGAACAAGTAAAATTTTTCTATTCCAAAAACTTTTCTATAAGAAGCTTGTTTTGTTTCGTGCATTTTTAAATAAGAAATAAAAGGGTTGCAATAAAATAATTAATTTTTATTAAAACAAAATACATTTTCTGATGTTTTGTAAATGCTCTGAAAGAGTGCCTTCCAGTAGTGTTTGAAACAGATAAAAGTTTGTTCCCTTATGATGGGATCATGAATTCACTGCAGACAGTAAGAATGTTGTCATGACCTTCACTTGGGCCAGGCTTTTCAAAACAGGTTGTTGGATTTTTGCCTCAAACGCAAAGATTGGGTACTAAGTAGCTATGCTATAGAAGAAAAATCTTATGCAGGCTGAATCCTAATTGAGGGAGCTGAGTAAGGTTTAAAATCCAGAAATCTGGAGAATGTATAGGGAATAGTTCTGAATATTCAGATTTTCAAGTACCAAGGATTTGAATATTTGTGATATTTGAAGGAGATCATGAAACCTTACCTCTGTTTTTTGTTCTGCAAGACAGTTACGACCAAAGGCTTTGCTAAAGCCTTTGACACCATTTCCCACAGCATTCTTCTGGAGAAACTGGCTGCTTATGGCTTGGATGAGTGCACTCTTTGCTGAGTAACAAACTGGTTGGATGGGCGGGCCCCAAGAGTTGTGGTAAATGGAATTAAATACAGTTGGTGGCCAGTTACAAGTGGTGTTCCCTCAGGGCTCAGTACTGGGGCCTGTTCTCTTTAATATCTTTATCAATAATCTGGAATGAGGGATCAGGTGCACTCTAAGTAAGTTTGCAGGTAACACCAAATTGGCCAGGAGTGTTGATCTGCTTCAGAGTAGAAAGGCTCTACAAAGGGGCCTGGACAGGCTGGATTGATAGGCCGAGGCCAGTGGGATGAGGTTCAAGAAGGCCAAGTGCTGAGTTCAGCACTTGGGTCACAACAGCCTCATGCAGTGCTACAGGCTTGGGGAAAAGTGGCCGGGAAGCTGCCGGCAGAAAAGGACCTGGGGGTGTTTGTTGACAGTCAGCTGAATATAAGCCAGCAGTGTGCCCAGGTGGTCAGGAAGGTCAATAGCATCCTGGCTTGTACCAGAAACAGTGTGGCCAGCAGGACTAGGGAAGTCATTGTCTCCTTGTACTCGGCACTTGTGATGGCACACCTCAAATACTGTGATCAGTTTTGGGCCCCTCACTACAAGAAAGACATTGAGGTTCTGGAACATGTCCAGAGAAGGGCAACAAAGCTGGTGAGGGGCCTTGAGCGCAAGTCTTACGAGAAGCAGCTGAGGGAACTGCGGTGGTTTAGCCTGGAGAAAAGGAGGCTGAGGGGAGAACTTATTGCACTCTACATTTACCTGAAAGGAGGTTGTAAAGAGGTGGGGGTTGGTCTCTTCTCCCAAGTAACAAGTGATAGGACAACAGGACATGGCCTCAATTTGTGCTAAGGGAGGTTTAGATTGGATATTAGGAAAAATTTCTTCACTAAAAGGGTTGTCAAGCATTGAAACAGGCTGCCCAGGAAAGTGGTTGTCACCATCCCTGGAGATATTTAAAAGATGCATAGATGTGGCACTTAGGGACATGGTTTAGAGGTGGACTTGGCAGTGTTAGGTTAATGGTTGTATTCGATGATTCTAAAGGTCTTTTCCAATGATTCTGTGATTCTATGACCATGGAGAAATATTTTTCATGTGATCTTGTTTTCATGTTAGCAGTATCTCTTTCATCATTAAGATTAGTGATGTATAACCATTTTTTATATATAAATGTGGAACACTCATTTCTACAAGAAACAGTGTACTACATGGCCTACGGTATATATAACCCATCTAAAGTAGTCTAGGCAATAGTAGTCTTTTACTACAAGTTTATGCAAATACAATACAACTTGCTGCAAGAATTTAAAGCTGAGAGTTTGCTTTGCACAGT
This sequence comes from Limosa lapponica baueri, assembly GCA_002844005.1. Classification (NCBI taxonomy): domain Eukaryota; kingdom Metazoa; phylum Chordata; class Aves; order Charadriiformes; family Scolopacidae; genus Limosa; species Limosa lapponica. The sequence goes on along the minus strand of KZ505647.1, from coordinate 2,702,741 downwards.
GCAGATATGAGAGGAATTCTAAATAGGAACGAAGCGGTGTTCTCAAGCCTCACAACAGGCTTGAAGGTTTGATTATTAATGGGCCTCCTAGTCTTGGGGTAGCCTATCTGCATTAATGAAAAAGTGTCTTTGAGCGACTTTTTAAAAGATCAAAGCTGAGGTACTGCAGTTCTGGAGAGTTATCTTTTATTCTCAACCTTACTTCCTAGTCCAAATGGAGAAAATATTATTGCAATTTGAATGAAGAACCTGTCTGTAAAAGAAAAACAGTCAATGGCATAACCGTTCTTGAAAAAAGCATACAAACAAACAAGCAAAAAAAATGCCAAACTACAAACCTTGCTTATGCAAGAAGGAGCTTGCAAATGCCATCCAAAAGAAAAACATTTTTTTTTAATGCTATACGTATGAAGGGTTAGGATAGGTGAAAGACTGATGGGAAATTTAATCCCCTAATTTTTAGTCCATTTCTGCAATTGCATTTAGGGTTTAGAGTTTTGGTAAAATACTGACAAGAACTAGCTTCTCCCACCCTATACAGAATGAGATGAGGGACTTTTCAGGAAACTAATGATTGTCTCCAATATTTCTTTTGGCCCTTTTCCATTTCAGAAGTGGCATAATCTTAAACTAATCTCACTGATTCAGCTGTTTAAATCTAGTAGACTTTAGGGTTTACAAAGTTTCTAGGCAGAGGCAGTATCTTCTATATATCAATAGAAAAGAAAGGAGAAAATTTCAGGCTTTTTCAGTCTGAAACAGATTCAGCCAGTAAACAAAAAGAATGGTTCTACATCTTCTGCACTGGTTACAAGAAAATATTTCTGTAGACACTAGTCTAGTTTTAGGCAACTAAGCAAAATGATAAATTTCATTTTTTTTTCCCCCAAATGATTTAAGAAACACAGTCTACTTGCTTTCCTGTATTCAAACATCTCCAGAGAATAGGTAGTCAAATATTGTTGATACTTGGTAAATTCCAGAACACTTTAACATGCATCATCCATTGTATTCAGTAAATATATCTTCTGCCTATTTGGCCAGTTCTATGTAAACTATTTAGTAAAAACTAAGCATGCATAACAGGAGTTGCTGTTACTATTTATTTTCACTATAATCCTAGAAAGGCAGCAAAAAAAGAAGGATTTGGAATTTTTGAAGAACTTAGAACCGTGGCAGATAATCTGTAAACAGACTAAAAAAAAAAGAGATGGCTAAATGTTATGGGAAGAAGCAGTGAAGTGTTGCCTATACTGTCCTGATTCCAGTTTGGGTTTTTTTCCCTTTGTGACATTCAAAATTAAAATGTGTACCTTCTTGCAGTAGGTGGTATGCTATCTTATTTTTTAGCAATAGTGTAATTAAGGAGGATTTGAAGAAGAAGAAAAGCTGGGTTTCAAGGCTAGTAATTGAGGGAAATAGTGGAAAGATTTCCAAGACTGTAGGTCCAGATTTCTGCTCTTAATAATATTAGATGTACTTGGTCCTGCTGGCAACATAGCTTTTGAGGAAATATTTAAGAACTCTATTACGCTATTGTAGGCTTAACATCAGGATGCTTTGCAGTTATGTGACTGAGTCCTTCCGACAAGCTTAAAAAAATACCAAAAAAAAAAGGTTGTTTTGTGTTGCACTAGTGTTGCATATGCATTAAAGAAAGTAGCTTCAGAATTGACGAAAAGATCTTTCCATCTTTTTGACTGTCTATTGAAATATTTTTCTCAAATTCCCACTAGTAAATAATAATCCTTGTGGTGCACATGTACACATGTGTTTTTGTCGTGGATCTTAGATCAGGAATAGGAAAGTTCTTGGTTTATCTGTCACACTCCTTGCAATGTAGCACTTCTGAATTAATCAGACTAATTCAACTCTCTGCCCATGACTGCTGTCCAAAATGTTGTAACTCCTCCTGACAGTAGTGTTTGTTCTACTGCCAAACCTTTCTCACTCTCTTTTTATGTTACGTTATTGAAATCTGCCACCCTTTAAATGCCTTCATTGCCATTAACTGTTATTTTAATTCTGAATAATGATTGGGTCATTCAAGATAGATCTTTTTATAAGGTTGATTATTTTTAAATTTCTTATAATATAGTATCTTTCTAAAGAGCTTGAGATTAACAAAGGGTCTTGGTAGCCTAACTGACATTTTTAGATCTTTGAATCTTATCTTCAAATACCATGACATCTGCAGAAATTTCAGTGACAGGGCCCGAGTGCATGAATGTAGCTGAAGTACCCTGGCAAGTCTCATCTAAACCCTCAACCCATGTACTGTCTGCTCGTTGAGTTGGGAGCTGCATTAACCTCAAACTTTTGCCCTTCTTGGTCCTTCCTGAGCTTCCCTCAGCCCTGCCACTCAGACAGAAATTTGGAAATGGCTCGCTGGTCTGCTGCATGGCAGCTCTAGCCTTGGAGCTACTGGAATGAAGTCTCTCATCTTCATGTGAAGGTCAACTTACCTCCTGAAGAAGGCTCACAGTTCAGAGCCCTGCATGAAGGACCCAAGTCTGAAGGGTAGTTATTAAGACTCAAGTGTCTTCTGAAGTTGTTCCTTTTCAGCCTAGTAAATTTTGTGACTGTTTAGCAACTAATATTTTGCCTTGCTCTATTTCTCTAGGAGTCTCCTTCTGAACCACTCAGTGCTCAGTGTACTTTTCCAATGAGTGGGAGATGGAAATTTATTTCCCTCCTGCCTAAGTATTTAATCTCCCCACCACTAAGTGCCCTAAAAAGCTTCCAGCAGAAGTGGGTGGAGAGGTGTACACAGAACAATTCAAGTATCTTTTTCTTGTGCAGCATTAAGCAAAATGGGAAAAATAGAGTGTGTTAATACAAATTACTAAACTCATTTGATGTGGTAAATTAGCCTGAATATTAAATACTGCACTACAGTTTTACATTGAGAAAGAAAGGCAGTGAAACAGATGTACAATTTTCAAGTTTAAGCTCTTCTCATTATTCTGCAGACACTTTTTTCTTTGCAGTATTATCTCACAGTAAGCCATGAAAATGTTAAGTATTGTGCATCGTTCTTACAGAAATTTTTTTCAAAGCCTAGCAGTACTAGAGGAACACGAGAATTTTACATCCTTATCTCTTGTCCAGAAAGATTAAATAACTAAGGCTGTTATTCAGGGTTATCTGCTCTGCATTCTCAACACTGGTCATTTGGCAGTATTTACACACTTACAGGACTGATCATGAATTGTAAGGATCCAACTAAGGATCTTCAACTGTCACTGAATCCAACTGTTTCCACTGTGCTTCTACTCTTAATGGATCACTTTCAGAAAAGTCCAGGTAATGACTTCAGCTATTCATAGGGGAGTTAAAATACAAATAGATTTGGCTACTTGCTGACCCAAATCAAAAATCTCTCAAAGAACACCATAATGGTGAAGACAAATTAAGAGACAGGACTGAAAACTCCTCAAGTGAAGGTAGAAATGAGTGTTTTTCTATCAAAATAAGTACTTTCATCAGCGATAATACCTATAGAATTTTCCTCACTGTTTTTACTAGCAAGGGTGGGTTGAAGGAGGAGGGAGCCAGACTCTTTTCAGTGGTTCCCAGAGACAGGACGAGGGGCAAGGGGCACAAGTTGGAACATAAGAGGTTCCACTCGAATATGAGAAAGAATTTCTTCACGGTGAGGGTGACAGAGCCCTGGAACGGGCTGCCCAGGGAGGTTGTGGAGTCCCCTTCTTTGGAGATTTTCAAGACCTGCCTGGATGCAGTCCTGAGTAGCATTCTCTAAACAATCCTGCTTCAGCAGGGGAGTTGGACTAGATGATCTATACGGTCCCTTCCAACTCTAAAAAATATTCAGTGAAATTCAGTGAAAGTCTACGTCGGTATTTGCTACCCAAATTTGCCCTAGTGTGAAATAACTTGATGCTGCAGGGCTTACAGATATAATAGCAGCCCCCACAGAAAATTTGTTCACAAAATAAATGCTGCATAAGTTTTCAAAGATTTCTTTGTTCTTATGGCCACAAAGATGGCAGTTAACCATTTCCCTTGACAAGGCTGCAAAACATTTAAGAATTAGTAACTGTGGAACTGGAGGTCAGGAGACTATTATGAGGTAAAACACTAATACCATGAAAATAATTTCTATAATGCTGATGTCTTTAACCTTCAAAAGTAATACAGGTTAATCTAGTAGAACTATTGTTTGCATATTTGCAGTATTTTTATCCTGAATTAAAATGGGCAAAATTAAGAAAAAGTTTATTTTCAATATAAGAATATCAGAAAAGTTATTTTTTAAATAAGCTCTAGTTCTGAGCACTCTGGAATAGACATCACTGTCTTCTTCAAAATTAACATTAGTCCTGAAGTTAATTTTTTAAATATGCCAAAAAATCAGCCAGAGATTTGACAGCTGTGTGCATGCAAAATCGAGTGAAGCTAGATTATATATGAAGTTACTTCAAGCAAGCTTTCACATAATTTTTGTTCTATGCCTACCAATATTTAATCAGAATTATCTCTTGTAATACAATTGTGTCTATGTACTTTATGTACCAGTGAAATGTTTGCATTATCAAAGGTTTCTTCAGTGAGTGCAATCAAACCAAGTCTAGAAATTCCAAGCAATGGAAAAGGGATCCTGGGGCTTCAGAACTCTCTGGATTTTGGGAAGTTATTATTAGAATAGCCTTTTCTCTAAAGTGAAACATCATTCACACAAATAACTTAGGTATGGTCAGCTGAATATGTCTTACTAAGAAAGAATAATGGTCTATCGTTGTGTCTCCTGGTCTTCAGGAACATTTGAATTTATGCATCTGATAGAAAGGATCACACAAGTTTTAACTTTTTCTCTTAAATGACATAGAATAAAACAAGGTCATTATGTGAGGTGGAATAAACTTACAGTTGTATGGATTACTTCGTATGGATGACTGTAAAGTACACCTGTGTATGAATGCACCAGGATCCATTAACAAAGTCCTCTAAAAAATGCTTAATTAGGAGCAACACAGCCCTTATACCACATAGGAAGCTGCATTAGGTTTGTGTGATACATTGTGGGTAGCATATTGCTTTATTTCAAGAGACAGGCAAGGACTAGATTGCTCTTTGGTGTTACAGAGAGCACACATTTGGGCAGGACCCTGCCAATCTTCTGCTGTCATCTTCTGTTCCCAAGCAGGACTATGTGGCTATGTTGCTAGAGCCCCAGTTTGAACATGGCTGGAACATTTCCCAGATGAGGGGAAGAGAATGTCGTAGCCAGAATTATGATCTGCCTAGCAGGCACAAAAATAATTGTGCACAAGTGTATACATGTAGGGTCTTTGCTAGGTCCAGATTTTGTCTCACTCATTTATATAAATGCCAGGTCTACAGCCAGGCAGTGCTGGTATCTGCTGGGTATTCCCCCACCCCATTTAAAGTGCCATCTGCTATTTCATTTATCTGCCAAGTATATAGATTAGGTCTGCTGTTTTCCATTTTATGTCATGTTATTAATAATGGTAATGAATGTTTGCTGAATGATAGTTGCACAGGCTGTAGTTGTAGAATTCATGGTCACACATTCCTGTCCTTTCCTTATTTATCTTATGAGTGCCAGAATTCTGGACATACTTTTCACCTCTCAAATATTTATTTGTCCTAATGATTCCTTTTAATGTCCCAACACATCATACTGCTTTACAAAATATTACTTCCTGATTCATGTAACTAACTACATGAGACTGAGCATGCATTTTCATCCTAAACATTTTCAACCTATGCAGGCAGCAAGTACAAAAGTATAATAAGCTTTAAATACAGAAAGGAATCATCTGGCAGAGCTCCCCTGTCTCACATATCATTTGAAGAAGCCCATCCTTTCACAGTTACAACAGTAAAGATAGCAAATGAATAGTCCATCCCCATACCTCTCCTGACACCAAGTTTAGTAACTCATTATAATAAACAGTGTACAGCATGTTTTGGTATTTTAAAACACGATAAATAGAATTAATTTAACTTTTAAAAGCCTCACACAAGGACACTTCTTTCTTTCAATATATCTTTCTTTTAAATGCTTGAGCTCTGAAGACCCTCATATCTATGGCATAAATGAAGTAAGTATAAAAATGACCTTTCAAACAGACAACTCGTGTAATTTTTCATGATATGTAACTCAATTTCATTGTAGCTGTGTATACTTATGATGGTTGCATGGTATATACTTCACATATTTATTGTAACTATTTCTTCACTGAAATCTAGTATCAGACCTCTGGAGTGGGATAGTACAGTAATCAGAAGTAATCATGTCTTTCCCATCAGAACTGTCTGTCCCAATGTTCCCAATAGTGTATAAAAAGACACTTAATCACTAGCTGTAATATATTTGTTGGCAATTTCATTTTTTGTTTCACCTTGAGAGCTATAGTAAGGTCAACCCTCATGAGTACAATTTTATGCTCTGCTATAATAACTTGAATCCTACCTTGAATACTTTTCACTTACATACATATAAGGTCAGTGTGAACTGTAAATATGTCTGTTGTTGAACCAATACTCTTGATTTTGGCCTTGTTTTCTGACAGTTCTAGTACCTTGAAATAAGCTTTCAGCTGGGTCCAAAAGAGAAATTAGCAGCTAACGCAGACATAAATAAGACTAAGTCCCTAAATTCAAAACTGTAGGAATGAAAAATGGTGATCACATTCTGCTCAGCCTTAGAGATGTTACAGGTCGATGAAAGGTTCTCTTTTCATGTGTAGAACTTTGAAGGGTTCAGGACATGATCCACAAGTTGTTTAAGTGTGGTTTTTATCTAGCCATGAAGGGTTCTTCACAGTTTTGCCTAGTAAACTTTAATCTAGTGGCTGTTATGCACTTCAGTAGGAGAAGACACTGCTTTGTGCTGGAGGGCAGATGGAGGGAGATGCATCTGGCCGAACTACCTGAATTCATGTTCTTCTTTTGACTCATTGTGAATTGATGTATTAGACTGGAAACTACCTGTGAAAGAGAAGCTCTTGTTGAAAGCAAAAAGAAGACACTGAATGTCACTGATAAGTCTGGTTTCAGTGCTACATGTATCACACAAGTACTGAAAAATACCTCAACACTCCTAGGAGTAGGCACACTTTCCCCAAAAGAGCAAAAACATGGGGCTACAAATCATAACCTTCCTCCTCCAGTCCCTTTCCCTACCTGCCTGTCTTTCCAAGGTGGCACACAGTGACAGCAGGTGAGAAGGGAACAAACCCCACAACAAAGCAACCACGAGACATTGAGCATTGGTATAAAAGCTGCAGAGGGGACCAACTCTGTCTCACCCATGCGCAGGCCAACTAAAAGGTGGGCTGTAAATGTGAGAACTTCACTCTGCCCTCGACAAAAAGGTTACACATTTACCTCCAGGAGGGTGCTGCAAAGTAACAAAAATTTTTTACCTGTAATCCAGTGGTAGAATGAGATTCAATGACTTGCTTTAGGATTTTCTTGTTAAGTGGTGCTCAGTGACAGCTACCAACAATTGCACACTGCAATGTCCCCTCTCACTGTGTGGCTGTCTTCAGCTTTTTTCTAAGGCACCTGGCTCCCCTTTGGGATTTACCAGAGTATATACCAGGGGACTAAATGCCTATTTTTGAACTCCATATCATATTGGAATCTGGCACTTTTCCTTTGAGTGTTCTCACAAGGTTCCTGACAAACTGATACAATGACCTGATTTATTTTTTTTTTAATAATAGAAACAATGTATAATGTCCTGTTAAACTTGGAAGAAAGCAAAAGAATAAAGGGGATCCAGCTTTTATCTGTCTGTATCTCTATATACCAAGCACACAAAAATATTTTGGGTGCCATTTTTCATTGTAAAACCACTTTTAGACAACTAAATAATAATATAAGGCCAGAATTGTTTAATTTCCAAAGAAAAAAGTGTTTACATATGTAATAATTAATTCTGAACCTTTAATAAGAATTAAAAAGTTAGAGTTGGAACCTAGGGCTTGTTTTCCTTTTTTGGAAGAAGACACCATCAACTTTCCAAATGTGCTTCTCTGTGTGTAATATATATGTATACACCAAATCACAGAATTGTGACCTCTGAAGTAAACAGTGATACATTCTACTTTTCCCTTGCTCTCCACTTGAAAATTATATTAAATTGCAGCTGACTTTCTGTTCTGCGTAAGACTCTGTAATTGGAAATGTGCTCAAACTGAAGGTACAGATTCATATTTCTGAAACATTTGAAACTGCTCAGATTTGGGTCTTAATCCAGGCCTGTTTTAAATAGTCTATCTCATTAGAAAGTAGTACTTGTTTATCAAAAGTATGTCAGAAGATAATAATATCAAAAAAGAAAATAATGAAATATATACAATATATACAAAACCATATCAAGCTCCCAGGGTGATGATCATGTCACCTCCAGGCACTGGGGAAGTCCCAGACTGGACTCAGGGACGGATGGGAACTGGATTCTGAATCTGGATTCAGGAATGCATGGGTGGGCATTGAAGGCAGACAAGCCACCCATTGAAGAAAGAGGGCTGACACTATGATCCCTCAGCTTTTATAATGACCATGGGGCAGATGGGATGGAATACCCCTGTTGGTCAGTTTTGCATCACCTTTCCTGCCTGCTCCACCCCACAGGTGGGACCCCTCTATGCTCTTCCAATTCCAACCCTCCAGTGGGACATATAACAAAGTGAACTGACCTCAGTTGTTATGGCTGTAAGTATAAACAGGACCCTCTCTGCCTACCATGCCTTGGCATGAATTATAAACATCAGGTCTTATCACTCTGGAAGCGAACACTGTCTGAATAACATGCTGTTAGTTTCAGAGAATTCAGTCAGTTAGAAGAGGCTTAACCGAAAAGTAAAGTTGCTAAACAGCAAATTAGTTCTCTTTTACCTCAAACCAGGACAACTGACCATGGGGCAAACAGTGGTAATTTTGTACTCCACCAGTTTTCAATTGTTTGTATATTGTACTGCAGAAATCTCTCTTATGGCTTGCTTGTGAACACCAAGAGTCAGTTCATCTAGTACCAGTCAGCTTAAAGTTAGTGTGGTCTGAGGTAGTTTTATCAACTACTCCTACATACAATGGAGAGAGAGGCCCTCAATTAACAAATTATCTCATCTTAAAATAATTATACCAGACAGATAGGGTAACCTTCCTGGATGGAGGCGCTTCCTTCTTTTTCTTTTTCTTGACTACAGAGGAAGCAAAGACAAAAAGCTTCTTATCTTTCGATCAGTTAAAGCTCTGACTTCTCTTCTTCTTTTATATTTTTTGTAACTAAAAAAAAAAATATTTGTTTATCTTTACTGAGTTTCCATCAGGGGAGTTGCTTAGAATGATATTTACACTGTCCTTGCAACACCTATAATCCCTGCAAGAGAAAAGCTCTGCCATAAAATGAATTAAACTAATTTATTGGCCAGGGGTTGGATTCACAGCTGGTAAGCTAACACTTCTCTTACTCTTTTAACAGGGTTTCATGATTCACAAAGTGAAAGATGTATATTTTATTGGATCCTGATAAAATATTGCTTTAATACTTCATAATAAAATAAAGAGCAGTAAGAGCAATATGCCTGTAGTAGCTTGAATAGCCTTAAGGGTTGCTTTGCATGGACTCGTAGAATGGCAAGAAGCATTTAATAGAGCGTATCTGGTTCACTGCAGATTCTGTAGCCAGTGCTGACCTGCTAAGTTCAGTATGCAAAGACACATATGGCTAGTCCTTTCTTTGGGAAATTGGGATTAGATCAAGGAAGTGAAGTCAAGAGTTAATGCAAATTAAAAAAACAGAACAAAACAGAAGAAAACTAAAGCACTGCCACTACCACCACCAAGAAAACCAGAAAAAAAAAAAAAAACAGTCCCATTGACACCTGTTTGTTATTCTTTTCTATAGAATATTTTATTACAGACCAAATAATACGTTTTATTTTATTTTCCCTAGTTGTGTCTCTGCTTTTCAGTTTTGCCTTCCAAAATTGAACAGAGGATTTTAATTTGTAAGATCTCCCAGCTAATATGATGTACCTGTAAAATTGCAGTTGTTTCTTGCTCCTCCTCATTCCACATTTCAGGGGCCTGGTAAACAAATCAGAGGACCACAAGCACTTCTCTGCATTTCTGTCCTTTTCAGGGTGAGAAAAGGGAGCTTCACTTCAGGCAGCTTAGCATGTTCCCCACATCATCCCAAGAGGAGATATCTTCTGGTATCATTGCCTTCTTTTATCAAACATAACATAAATATTCCAATGACTGGAAAATAACATTGTCAAAAAGAGAAAATTTGACAGTAGATATTAACACCTGTTTCTTCACATGCAGGAGATCTCACCTTCATTCTAGCTCTGCCACAGTTATCCTCTGTGACTGCGGAAATTCACGTGTGCTTCAGTTCCGAGAACGTAACATGGAATTCGAGACTTTCTTCCTTATTTTTTTCTGATTTCTCCTGTATCTATTGATTGAGACAGTGTTGATTTTGCTCCATTTTACACAGTTAAGCATCAGCTTAATGTTGTGCCCTATAACATTATTGTAATTCAAGTCATAGGTAAGACAGATACAAACTTCAAGGCAGGAAGGCACATTGACTACTTTTTTTTTTCCAGTGGATACAGAGTACAGAAGGTGTTTTGTTATGCAGCTCTTCATTACCACAGATGGGCAAAGATATATCTTTTGACTGTTAACTGATCTGATTAAATAACTCTTGTCTGGACCACTGACTGCATATTAGGGGCAAGTTTCCTTCCCTGATCCATTCTGCTCAATCATGGCCCCACTGGGAAGGCCTGAGCTTTCGAAATATTTGACTAGGTTTTTGAAGCATTCTTCTTTTTATTTTTTTTTTTTTCTGGCTGAAGCTAGTGTCTTTTCCTGTACTTTTCTACATGGCTCTTTTTCATATCTTTTAACTTCAGTTTCTTCAGTTTCTTACACTTGCTTTGCTTTTCTGCCCAACTCTTGATCTGTGGCTTGATTTCTGCTACTGCTGGTCCACCCCACCAGACAAATCTATCCATGCCTTTCGTCCTACCAAGCAGGTGTCTAAAAGCTACAATCCAGAAAGAAGAGCATGGATTATTTAACTAAACAGAAATTGCTTTCCCTGTCACTCATATTAAGGTAGAATATTCTCTCAAATTATTTCATTATCTCTATCAATGCATCTTTTCTGCTTGCCTTTCTCTTTTAACTTCCTCTTCTCAGCATCGTGTTTTGTAGGTACTTTCTGTGCCAGTGAGTCAGTCACTGCAGAATTACTCAGCTTCTGATTGCTTTCAACTGGGCTGCACTCCAGATACATGGAAATATGTTCCTTTGATGCAATAATGATTTGTTTTTCTGGGCGTCTTATTTGAACTATTGGTTGTTTGTTCTCTCCTGATTTCCAGATAAATCTACCACATAGCTAAGGTAAGCAACTAGAGTTTATGAAGCCTAACAGTAAGATAATAAGGGTCAGCATATTAAAACAGAGGCAGATGCTACTTCTGCAATGCTCATATTTTGCTGGTACACTGGCTGATTATGATCAGACTCTGCCCTAATCCAACTGTGTGTTGCCAGTCCAGAAGGTACCAAGTGTGTTTCACTTCCCTATCAGTTGCAGAATAGATCAAACAGTCTGTATATCTTTAGTTATGTGAACAGTTCTATTCCACATGTTCAGGGTTAAAGTTCACAGAATACCTTTAGAAGTTTTAGGGTAAGCCATGTTTACCATTCAGTGTAAACTCCTCTAATGAATTCTCCTTACATACAGAAAAATTATACCAGGGTTAATAATTTATTGTACAGGCAAAGATTAAAAAGTATTGCCACAGTTTTCAAGGTGCTTCAAAGAGGTCACAAAGATCCTTCTTATTTGTTGAACACGGTCATTGGTTAATATCCTATTTTCCTTTTGCTAGCTTGCATCCAGTCTTCAGAATTTTAAAATCAATTGGCCTTAATTAATTTAAAGCTCATCCTTTTATCTTCTCCTGAAAAATGGTAATAATTTTTATTTGACAACTAAGATGGTTTTAGTTGTTAGCATAACATAGTGTATACCGCGCTTGTTCTGGGAAAGGTGATGGCAGGAGTCAGTGGTTGTGCCTCCATTGACATTTTATTTCAGAATAGCAGTATATCTTTAAAATTAATCTTTTTAGCACATGTTGATTTAGTTTTCAAGGTACTTTTGGTTAGCAAAACTTAGATTTGTTCTGGAGAAAATTAAGCTAGAATATGTTGTCCACTTTTAATTTACTGTCTTTCCTTTCTGTTTTGTGTATTACAGGTGAATGATATAAACAACTCAAGGAAATAAATAAGAAGCCCAAGAGCATGATTTATGCAGACAATTTTCTTCCTGAAAAAGAGGGAAGAAAGGACTCTGTTAAGTTACCAGCTTCATTCTCCTCCTCAATTCTTTTGGCTTTTTACCATACATTCTTTGGCTTTCTATCAACTACTCCAAATCCCAGGTGACTTTTGGAATTGCAGGTATCTCTGATGTTTGTGTAGCTCTTTATTTATGCATAGCAGATAAAGAAACATTAAACGGAACAAGAATTAGTCTCTTTTTCCCCTGTTTCTGAATGTTCTGTACATCTTACCAAAAATCATGATATTAAACTGACTGGAATGTCAGAAATGACATTGAATTTACAAAATCAGAAGCATATTTTCAGACGCAATACTCCATGCAAATGATTCATGACAGTAAGTGACAGGAAGCAGTTTGAGTTTCCCTTCAACTTTTTTCCTTTTCCATAAATTTTGAGTATATCCAATGCTTGGGCATCCATTACCTTAAGTTTTGATAACAATTTGGTTGATCAGGTTGTTATACCTGGAATAGAGTATTCTTGAATTTGAAGAATATGGAAATAGAAATATTCTTGAATTTGTCTCTCAAGTTAGTATTTTTTCCATCTAGGTTTTATTCAGTCTTTCAGTACAAGACAGATAAAAACTGGAGGGATGCTTCTGCAGCACACGTATCTGATGGTTTGATTCATGCAATGTCTGACTCATTGTTTCTGAATCCATGCAAAAAAAGTTCGTCAATCCAATGAAATAAGTACAATAATTTTAAGTCAGACAGATTCCATGATACTTTAAAAATTAAAATAGTGAGCAAGTCTACTATCACAGGTTTTAATCCTTTTTTTTTTTTGTTGGTACACCTTCATGTTCCACATTATTTCCTTCTGTAAGAGTACCACAATTGTTTGTTGCATCACAGTTGTTTCATATAAGCTGTAACATTCATTTAAACAGCAGATAAAATGGAATCCCTAGTGGGTCCTCTGCTGTGGTCTGCCATGACCTTCCTTGAGGTCATGCCCCCTGCTTTGCAAAGCCGGTTTAGGAATCTTTTCCTAATAAAATGCACCCCTTCTTTTTCCCATAATAAAATTGTTCTTGATGGTCAGATGGTGATTAAAATGCCGTTTCTGAAGTTTGCATATAAGTGGCTATTTATCTTTCTGCTTTATTGCATATTGTAGTGGAACTAGATAAAAAAGGGAAAAAAATCCCAGCCAGTTCGTTTTGTCATAAAACTGCTGGGAAATGCTGACATTCAAAGTACATATTTCAGGAGTTGTGCCAAGGAAGCAGCTAACTGTTGTAAGTAATGATGCAAAGACTTGGGAGGAAGAACAGATCACAAAAAAAAGGAAAAAGAATCAATGAAAGGAATGGGATTATGGGACTGAATGTGTCTGCTCATGTTGCTTGGCTTCTTCATGTGAGGTTAGCAAAAGGAAGTAATCAGTCTAAGAAGAAACGCTTAAGAGCTGAAACGAAATGTGGAACTGAAGGCCAAAATGTCCAGTTTATAGGTAGTTTTACTGTTTCAAAATATCTGCAGCTGTTCTAACACAATGGCATTTGTTACTACAGAGCAACACTATAGCTGCTTTATAGGTTCTGGTCCCTTCGATACAGACCATTTCCCCACTTCCTAGCTGTGCGAATATTTGTCAGCAAAAGTCAATCCTCTCCATTTCCCTTCTTGCCCTAAATAGCCTCAAAAGGAAACCAAAGCCTATAACCACTTTAGCCCTTAGGATGAAAATAAATTTGGCTATCTTAATTAACCAGTTTAAATTCTGGTTGCTATTAACAGCCTTCTTCTCCAGCAACAAATCACAGCACAAAAACAAACAATGCACTTACTGCAGATAGATGAAACATCACAACACCTTTTAGCACTGAGCAGCCCTTACATTAAATACAAGCATTGATTCCGAATTGTGATATTGACCCACCTCTGCAGTAATTCAACTGGATAATTTTCTTCTAAAATTGACAACTGTTCATAGTAGAAACTGAGTTGACAGAAGTAATAATAAGAATAAAAATACCGATAACATTGTGGCTAATAAAGTCTGTAAGAAAAAAAAATCTACAGATTAATGCTCATTTTCTACTTAAAATAACACTCTGGAAGTATTTAATGCATGTTTATGAAGAAATGTGTGTCTTCCAGAATTATGATACTCTGATAAAACATTTTTCACCTGTAAAGAAGTCAATATTATCCCTCATTACCATACAGTCAAATCAGCTTACAGCATCACTCTACAGTAAGAAAATACTTTTTTCTTGTTTCACAGGGAAAAAAGTTTAAATTGTTTGTTCAAGATAACACAGACAGTCTGTGGCAGTAACCAGACTTCTTGGGTCCTGCTGTAATACATTTTTTTTTAACTTTCTTTTTCTCTTGCTCTGACACTTTTAGTACACAAGGCACAAAAAATAATAATAAAAAAAAATCTACTGCCAAATAATCCTGCAGCTGATGCAGTAGTGGTGGAACAATTAGTAGTTAATTCCTGAGGATTTGCCGTCTTTCACAACTGTGGGGGGCAAATAAATTGATTTTTTAATTCCATTTGCATCAAGATTATAAATAAATCTGCCTCTAAAAATTTATAAATAATTAAAAGCTGTTTATGTTTTCTCTTCTACCATTCTGTTGTGTATAAAGGGCTCTTACACATACTCATTGCTTGCACATTTTAACTGTTTAGTAAGATTTTATCTGTGTTCACTTTGATTCTGTATGCTATTTTAGCAGTTAGCAGCCTAAAGACTCATAAAGTGCCTGACCATATGTTCTCTTGCTCTTCAACTTTCAGTACAAAATTCAAGGCATGCATTTTAAAAATAATTTTAGACTCCTAAATTAATGTTGTTGCTATGCTATGAATAGTCCATGAAAACACTGAAACTTTTTTTAAACTGTCTAACATTTTCATTGCAATAGAGAAACCACAGTGAAATAGCAGAAGGGAAGAAAAAAGAGAAGAAACCTATTTTCCTTAACTTATGCACCACTTATTTTCCCAATTTTCACACGGTTATGAACTATGATTATATCATATTTCATAAGCTAAACAGCATCAAACTCAATCAAGGCTTCAAAGGGAATCAACAAATAAGATCTAAAAGCAGTAAGAAGTTTGATGACGATTCAAGATTTCTTATTCTGGTTTTGTATTGATCCTTTACCTGGCACTACTTATGAAATACTCTGCTAACATGGGTATTTCATAAATCCAATGTCCAAATCACTTGGAGCTATTAAAAATAATGTGTTTTTTTCTATATATTACCAAAGAATTTGTTCAGGACACATTTGAGCTTACATCAACTGTAGATTTCGTTTATTCTATATATACGTTTATTCTATATATACTATTCTATATAAACGAATATATATATATATTTGTTTATTCTATATATATTTTTTCTCAAAAAAAAAACCATGTAAATTTGACCAATGCTGATGGGAAGAGCTTTCATATCAAGCTAAAAGTCACAAAAATAGTACTGTTAAAACAAATGTTTAACCATGCCTCAGACAGAAATGACCCCACCTAGGCCTTAAAGGTTTTGTTCATTATCTAGATGTTTTATTTTTGTTCCTTGATTTCTTTTGTTATCATTCTAGATATAGCCAGATGCTAAAGGGAATTATGGTCTGTGGAAGGCTGATGATGATTCTTCATGTTTTCAGAGTGAAATATGTACACTAAAAAATAAAATTAGCATAAAAAAATTTCATGGCTTACTTAAAACCAAATCAGAAGACCTAAAAATAATACATGGATAGTATAAAATCACTCTAAAGTCTTAAAGAAGAAATGCAAAACCTTTTTTCAGCAGCAGAGATTCTGTTACTAGATTGCAGCCATGAGGCTGTCCTTTTAACCTCCAATTCTGCACGCCAGCAGCATCACATTGTGGAAAGAACAACAGCAATGGCAAGGGACCTGCAGCGATGTGCAGGAATCATGGTAGGGGACACAGCGTGCATCTACACTGTGTACTCCAGAACGCATATGTGCCCATACTCCCCCAACTATCCTCACAGTATACGCACACCTCACCTTCTGGATGCATGCACATCTCCAGTCAAATTCCCCCGTGGAAGTGGTATCATCATAAGCACCTGGGCTTGAACATAGAGTAGTTCAGTGCCCTGATGCCAATTCCCCACTTTTCCGTTCTGTTTTTCACCCTAACAAAATATTCTCATCTCCCTCTTTCCTAGAAACTGTTTGACACACTGTTTTCAAAGCACCTTGCTCTAACCTGTTAAAACAATGCTAACAGCTCCCTACAGCCTGAAGATTATTCCCTCCCAAGAGCTAGATTGCCAGAGGAGTGACTCTTACCATGCAAAAATGAAATATGTTCAAGAAATATGCTCATTTTTATCTGTGCAATCAAGAACACAGTTATAAGTCTACTTCAGTGAATCTGATGCTATCAGTGATGGTATCAGTGATGCTATCACAGTGTGCAAAGCCAGAACTGCCTGTCTGGAGATGGTAGTCCGAAATCAGTCTGTACACACAATCTGTGCATATTCTTTGAACTTGATACTGCTTGATTCATGAAGCACCCTATGTCCTCAAATTCCTCTCTTCTTGAAAAAAAACTTATATCAAAAAAAGATTAATTTTGAGAACATATTATAGGATCACATCATCATCAGTTGGACTCACTACATTCTAACCAGGAACGGCCTTTTGAAGAAATCTGGTTTTGGTGAAAATATACTCTTTATTTACACTTTTTGTTCTGAAGGTTTTGTACGTAGCTTTTTGTTGTATCACCCTGTATTTATCACTGCTATCACTAATACTCACTTGAGTAACTTCAGTAGAAGATATAGTGAATAAAGGAAGAAAATATTTACCTAAACCTTCATAGGTAAAATGATCAGTTCAAAACCGTGTCATAAGATTCCTTACCCTCCTTGACCATTCTCTGTAGCGGAAACTTAGTGTTTTGGTTGGATGACAGAGGAGGGAAAAAAAAAACTAAATCCACTCGTTAGTGCTGCTCTTGATGCTTGTAGACACCTGAAGATAGAGGGTAATTCTGGAAAATAGTTATGTTTTTTATAATACTTTATATTATTTCTATTTATATTTACACAAATGTGTGTGCTGTTGAATTTGCAGTTAGATTATTCTTGTCAGTGGGGTCAGTTTTGAAGGTCTCATTCTTTTGTTTCTGACCCTACTTCTCCATTACATGGCCTATTGTTTGTTGATGGTTTTTTTTTGTGGTGGGTTTCTTTGTGGGTTTGTTTGTTGTTTTTTTTTTGTTTGGTTGGTTTTTTTTTAACATGGTTCTCAGGACATATTGATGAATCCTGATTCTGGTTTGAAATATCTCAGCCTTCTCCTTGTAGAGCTTCTACTACATGTTCTCAGTAGGTAGACAGATTGAGACAAAGACAGAGCCAGTGGCAGGAATTCAGGAGTCATAAAACTTTCTTGTACATAACTGATTCAAAAAGAAATAATACAATAAAAAGCAGGAGTAAATTTACCTCTGTACCAGTTCTAAGTTTAACATATCAAAAATGAAAAATAGAGGCACAATAGAGGAAATGTTGATTTAAAGTTGTTGAAGTGTTATGCAAAATAAAATAAGATTGTACATGTCTCCACCTCAATGTTTTCTTTAAAATAATTTTAAATATCTCTCGTCTTCCTTTGCTTTGGCAACCACTTTCAAATTCTAAAGTGATTTGAAATGCATCCAATTGTTCAGTCTAAATGATCCAGAGGTAAGGGAAATGACAAATGTATTGATGACGATATGTCCAGGGTTACATGAAGACTCAGGATTATGAGATGATCCAATAAATCTGAGAAACATATGATGGGGTACCATTGGGAAAAAGTGTTGAAGCCGCATGTCTGTGTGGTTATGCTCAATCCACTCTTCTGGACAAACGTCTCAGCATCCTGCACAAACCTTCTCCACAATTCTCTTTACTACCATCAGTGTGTCATTGTACAGTAAAAACAAGTGACAATTTACAAATCTCTGGAAATTTCTGGGGATGAGGTGCAACACCACCGTAGTCACTCTTTTACAGCTTGAGCTAGGCACAGTACCTGTGAGAGGAAAACAAGAGGACACCATGAACAGCTGTTACTTCTTACTGTTCTAGAGGAAGCTTGTGTCTAGGTGTTGGTTATTGTCTCTGCAATAAGTTATTACGCTGTCACTGCATTGATGCATAGTTCAGAATTGGAAGCATGTGCGTGTCCACTGTGTGAAAGAAAAGGAACACCATTACATTCCAAATTTCACTTTCTGTCATAATTCAAAATATCATTGTTTTGGGATTTCAATTTGCTCTTACATCACTTCCTCCCACCATTATAAACACACATACTAAAGCAGGAAACTCAAAAACTTGGTATTTCCTTTGACTTAAAAATGTTTTAAGTCTAACCATAATGAAACAGCAGAAGATTTCAATTAACACAAAAACGTTTATATTGAAAAAGTGTCTTTTTTTTTGCCAGAAAAATTAGGAAGATGGTGGAAATCAGTCCTAAACTCAGACCAAATTCTTCTTCGCACCTACAGAAAATCAAATACCATGAAAACCTACTAGGACAGAAAGCTGTGTGCTGTGCTGTTGTACATTAGTTAAATCCAGGTCAGCTGTGTCATTCATCACTTAAAACGGGGAAATGAATTAATATAGAATGATCTAGCACCAGGAAGTACATTAAAAACTTTCATTTTCTCCATGTCCATTCCTCTGGAATAAAGAAAATAGTGTCAAGCAAGGATTCAGCTAAAAAAATGAAAAGTAGAAAAAAAATTAAAGGTAGCTTTTTTTTGAGATTAATTTCCATAAATACATTATAATATAATTTAAAAACTTATTTTGTTTAAAGTAATTATGAGAAATGGAGAAGATATTTTATAAATTCTTTGTGGAAAGAGCCTCTACAACCTTAGAAATTTTCTAAACATCTTCAGTAGCATCTTGGTCTTCCATACTTTCAACAAGATAAATGAGGGCAACAAAACTTTCCCGTTGAATGATCTTGAGAAGAGTGTTGCAATAAAGTAGAGGGGAAAGAAGGAAGCATTTTGAACAAATAAGAATACCTTCTTTTTAACAATGTACAAATCTCAGACTTATTGTGCTTATTTGTATCCTGTTATTTGTCTGTAAACTTAGATTTCAGTGGTGCTTCTAAACATTTATATTCGAAGTTTTTAAAAGACTCCTAATTTATGACTCTTATTACAAAGTTTTGCTATTAGATTTTTATCAGTAGGCCTTTTTTTTTTTTTTAAGCTATAATCCATAATTCTCTGTTAGTTTTGACTGTTTTCAGTGACTGAATCATTTTTAGGATTGATAAGGTTTGCAGGTATTCAAACTTGTATTGTTCTTCAAAACTCATTAACGATGGTTTATAAAAGGTCAACTGAGAAAACAGAGCCTACCAGCAATGAACTCTCTCTAATAAATAAGGAATTATTACTCAGATTAATTCATTAGAAACTCTTGATATTTCAGTATTCACAGCATGTGTTTGAAAGTAAATAAGGAATGACAACATGACCAATGATTTCCTTAAACATACGCACAGCTAAAATGAAATCCAATATACTTTTTATATCAAAGTGATATCCTACTAACTTTACATTTCTGAGCTTAACAGGATAAAATCTGCTCAACTCCACTGAATAAGCTAAAATAGTGGGATTTTTTCGCATATGCAGTGACAATTTTGAACTGTATAAATAAAATATTCAGTTCATATTGACACAAATGACAGATATCCAGTGAAAGGACAAGAGGCAAAGGGCACAGACTGAAATGCAAGAAATTCCTTCTAACCATAAGAAAAAGCTTTTCTATTGTGAGGGTGGTTGAACATTTAAACAGGTTGCCTGGGTTGGTTGTTAAGTCTCTGTCCTTGGAGATATTCAAAACACAACTGGATACAGCCCTGAGCAACTTGCTATAGCTGAGCCTCCTTGAGCAGGCTGTTGGACTGGATGATCTTCAGAGGTTCCTTCCAGACTCAGTTACTCTGTGATTCTGTGATATATGAATGACTTTTTATTGGTCTTAATTTTTTCTTGAGGAGAAAGTCTGGCATTATCAGTGGTAAGTTTCAGTGTCTGTTTTCCAGTCTCTGCCTCTGGTTTGTTTCTAGTGGCACAACATAAGCATTGTGAAGTACTTAGGATGAAACAACTGGTAATGATGGTGCTTATGGCATTTATTGTTCTACAAGTCTGTAGAGGGACAGTATTCCATACAGTATACGGAAGTTAGAATCAGAAATACTGCCATAAACTGGTGGAAGCAAAGCCACACTCCAACACCAGAGACCTTCATGGCAGTAACGGAACTAGAGAAGAGAGTTTTCTGCTGTTTTAACTCCAGTCACAAAAATCTCCATTGGAGAACTATTTGTTCTGGTAAAGGCTAGTTAGTCCTTCAAGACCATCCTGCTGATCTGAGGCGGGAGGCTTCAACAGTTTCTTGCCCACACTGAGAGTAACTCTCTAAATACTTGACTCTTTCTCTTGTCTTCTGTTTTACTTATTCAGCAGCAATAGCACTGGAGTATCTTGTAGGTCATGGGCTATCCAAGATATTATTTATGTGTGAAACCACAGATCTAACTGCTATTTGGCAATATTATCATGGAGAAGACTGTAGATACCAAGACCAAACTAATATTTACCAACCTTTTCTGTCCCCCCACATCCACAGTCCTCTGCTGAAGAAACAATGATTGTTTATAGTAATAATGCACATTTTACCTTCATTGAAGGCATTTAAAATATGGATCCATGATCACCAAAAGCCACCTAAATATCCACTGTGTTGAATAATCAGTATGAAATATAGCTGAGATTCTTGAAGTCTCCTACTGTACTCTCAAACCCCTTATCCTTCATACATAGCTGCTGGTTGACAGCTGCTACTATCATCAGTCATAGAATGACAGAATATCTCAAGTTGGAAGGGAACTACAAGGATCATTGAGTCCAACTCCCCGCTCCTCACAGGGCTACCTAAAACTAAACCATATGAGTAAGAACATTGTCCTTGAACTCTGACAGGCTTGGTGCGGTGACCACTTCCCTGGGGAGCCTGTTCCAGTGACCTACCACCCACTCAGTGAAGACCATTTTCCTCATGTCCAATCTGAACTTCCCCTGTTGCAGCTTCATTCTACTTCCTTGTGTCCTGATGTCGCTGATCACCATAGAGAGATCAGCACATTCCCCTCCTCTGCTCCCCATAAGGAAGTTGTAGACTGCCACGAGGTCACCTCTCAGCCTTGTCTTCTCCAGAGAAATACCTACACCAAATGTAGTCCACATGCAAAATGACAAATATGAACTTTAAACTCCTTTTGTTTTTTTTGCTGTCTCTTTCCTAACGGCTATTCTTAAGAGGGTTCATGCCAGATTAAACTATTGGTCTCACCTATAAGTAACTCAACCACATAAAATGCTTTGTACCCTCTTTCAGAGCAGATTCTGTTGAAATAATAAGAAACTTCACCCAAACCAGATAATTAAGCAACCAGTTTTCTGTCTTTTTTTTTATTTTTGAGCAGATGATATAAAAGTGTGGTTTGTCAGGGGTTTTTTTCCTTTGTTCTTCCTTAGCTACTTATGGGGTATTCATTACAGTTTCTCAGTTACTGTGCCAATTAGCAGGAAAAATTCTTACAAGTCTATGTCAAAGGCTGACCTCAGTCAAAATTGGACTGCAATAGATTTCAGTCGTAACAATTATAAGAAGATAAGGTACATTTTCTTTAAGATCAGAAATCTATTTGAACAAGATTTATAGAGAAAACAACATTTGACCATGGCTGTAAAGAGGCTCATGAGCTCTGCTGCAGTCCCAGACAGTGTTATAGAAACCAAGCCTGGTGGAAACATCTGTGAAAAATTCATGAATTTGTTGTGAATATACTCTCTTATTTGGTCAGAGTTAAGAAGCAAGAAGGTATGACTGCGTTTACCCCCCCCAGCTCCCATATAGCTGCCACGGGCTAATAAATGCCCAGTGAGAAAAGCGTAGTGAAATGTACCCCCACTATTATTTCTTCTGAGGAATGCACTGAATTTTTATTTTTATACCCACGTTCAGTTTATTCATGTCCACTTTAAACACACTTTTCTGTTACGGCTCTAATGTTTCAGAAAAAAATACCTAAAGCCAAGTTTTAATTTATTTTAGATTTTCTCCACGCCTGAAAGCGTACATGCAGCTGCAAGTAGCAAGGGTGTTTATTGCATGAACTACGTCTCTGAATAACAGAGACACCAAGGATGCCTTGAGCCATTGCTTTACAATGCTTTCGGATCACATACCACTATGTAAGGTACGAAAGCAGTCACGGAGCAACTTCCCTTCTCAGCTTCACAATTCTCTTGTACTTACGCTGGGTGACAACACCAAACTAGAGTATTAGTAGAGGCTTGCAAGGAGACACAACTCAAATAAATTCAGGGTAATGGATAGGTGCAGCTTTGTGGTTATCTTTCTTTTCCTCCTCCGCTGAGATGTGAGATTTTATGTATTTTGTAAAATCTGGGCTTGAATCATTGTTCAAGAGTTGCTCTCCTCCAGTTTCTCCAGACTACTTTATAGTCTGGGTCTAGCTTCTCTTACTACTGTCTCAGTTTTAGTATTGTCAGCAAATTTTTATTATGGTTGAAATTCTATCTGTCAGCAAGAGATATTTGTTCAGCAGACTTCAGCTCCTGTATAGCCATCCAAATAGCCAAATTTACACCTTATGAATAAAAGAGAGCTATTGTTGAAGACTGAATGAAAAAGCCTACTGAGGTGACCACTTCCCACTTCATTTGAGAACTTTCTGGTTTTGATGTACCCTCCTCCAAGGACCTCCTGGAAATGCTCTTTAAACCACCTGCTGATCATTGAGAATCCAACTGTCACTACACAAAGAATGTCTTCATATTCCCTTTATTTTGAATAATAAAAACTCTCATGAGTCAAGTTTGATGCAGGACTGTGTAGTTTTCCCTCATGGAAGACACTGTGCCAGAGGGAATTGTAGCAGGATATTAAATGGATGAAAATCATTCTTTAAGGGGATTTTGTTCCTTTAGTCATGAAGACTGCTGAGCTAATAATCATGGAGATTATTAGCGTGTTTCCTCTGGGTTTTACCATGAAGTTCAGCAGGCCTGTACTGACCAGAAGGGGAAATGCCACAAGGATAATTCACACTGGCAGGCTCTCATGACCACAGCTTGCCCTCACTGCTCTGTGGCAGGTACAGCTTGTGGAAAGCCAGTCTCAGGAGGAAGCTGGAACCCCCAAAAAAAAGAGCCAAGAAACAAGCTAGTAACTGTGCAACAGATGCAACCAGGCACCTAGCTCTTTAGCTGGCTCTTGACCTCTTTGTTCATCAGTGGCAGACATACAGTAGTGCCTGAATTAACGTGTCTCCAGGCCATTTTAAGATCTGGAAACCAGCTGGCAGTATCTGTTCAAACACAGCCCCTCACCCTGCTTTGGTTTTGCAAAAATCTCTTACTTAATTCTTTCCTTGAGCCTATTCTAACTCCTGTACTTTATAACTGGAAGTAAGTTACTTCATTTATCTCTCTGTCCTTAGAACAGAGGAAGCCATGGAGGTAAATATGACTCAGATAATACTGCCTGAGTGGCACCAGCGTTCATTTATAATTTTCATTCAAGATTCAGTGTTCACAGTTGAAGTAATAGCCACTAAGTAAATCTGATATTTTGGTCTCCTGTAATAAATTTGTTTGCTGACTTACACATCCCAGTATCAGTTCTGGAGAAGGACAGATATTTTTTGACTTCTTAGAATCTTTATGAACCTAAAGCTTGTGAGAGAACAAGAGGGGAAAACTTCATCACTCTTATCAGATGGTAGACTGTCCATTTGGCACTCTGCCTGGAAACTTGCAAACTCAATTAAATGCACATATGGTCCGTAGCAGGCAGAATCAGTCTTTGCCAACACACATCCCTCTTACAGCACTTCCAAACTGTACCCACGCTAGATAGCTTTTTACAGATAGATGATTTTTTCCACTTCTCCAGCAGCATCAGCTCAGCATATTGTCTTCTCTGCCCTGGAAGAATATAGGGAAGAATTCCAAGATGAACATCAGTTTGAACTCCACAGGGGTGATTTTGCTATCAAGGAGCTTTTGTTGAGGAAGACAGGTATGGAGATACCTAGATTTAATGAGCAGTGCTGGTAGAATTAATAAATCTTCTCAATACTCCCTGAAGCAGCTGCTCTATTTTGAAATAATGAGCATATGGTTTCATTATATTTCATTGATTTGATTCCCTTCAGCTAAAGAAATATTTCAGGGGAATGCAAGCAACTTACAGAATTTCTGCATGTTTCTCACTCCTTTTATTTTTCCTGGCTAAACAGAAAGCTGACTAGCATGTGAAAGGAAGAGCCAGAGGCAGCATTAAGATTCCTTAATAGGGGTTGCATGGGGAGCAATGGGGCCTCTGACAATAACGAGGACTTGTGTGTGCCTTGAAGTTACAGTGCTTGGAGGTTCCCTTAAAGGTTTTGGTTCTGTGAAAGAAACTGTGTGAAAGAAACAACCTCAAGCTGGACTAACCCTACTTATAAACTGTATTCTTTATTTTAAATTTCTCTCCAGAAGCAGGACACTGGCAGGGAGGAGGGTGAGAAAGCACCAAGGCAGCTTGTTAATCTAACATGCTCAAAATTTATAGAAAGAAAGGAAGTTATGAGATAATTTTAAATTGTCTACAAGAACAAACCTTTCAAAGCAAAGCAAAACATGTTTTACTTTCTCAGTTGCTAGAGCCATTTCCCCACCCAGATGTTTAGAGGGGAAACTGAATTCAATATTTTATTCACTGTGCATCCTGCTACTGACATTAGAAAAAACGAATTCTGAAGTGAAAGTGAAGTGAAAGTCACTTGCATTTTTTTTATAAGATCTTTCTGGAAACTGGTATCTGGCAGCTGCAAGCTCACAAGCTATCTTTTTAAAGGAGCCAAAAGAAATAAGGAAAACTTACATACGTTTTCATTAGGTAACTGAATAGTCTTGGCAGCTCTGGGGTCTGGAGGGCAGGAGTCATTCCTGGAAAGGCTGGTGACTGACAGGGAGGTACTATGTTCTGCTCTGTCAGCTGTGGGGAAGATGAAAATTCTGCTTCTAGTTACTTGGCTCCCTTCCATATGTGTTGCCACTACAGTATTCTGCAATATACGTATATTAGTATGTTCTACCTGTATATGCGTATGTTCTATATGTATATATATTTGTGCAGTTATAAGTATACATATATATAGATATACAGTATATATTATAATTTTTGTGAACAGCAAATCACGTAATAAGTTAGCAAGATTGTGTTTCTTTACCTGAAAAAGCATTATAATATTGCTGAAAGTGCTTCAATTTTCCTTCTGTATTTTTATTTTAATAAAATCTGATTTTAAGAATCCCCTTGAGACTTAGAGACATTTTCGCATGCTGGTATTTCAGAAGGAAAAATCCGTCTTTCTTGTGATGCTGCAGCAGCTTACATTTTTAATCTGCTGCAAATGCCTAGTGCTGCATCATGTAATTATTGACCTTGTAAAACCAAAACAAAAGGATTCATTTCCAGGTCTTTGTCACATTTGAATCAATAAGCTCTAATTGGAAATCCAGGCCTGTAAACTACAAGACCAAAAGGAAAGGCACGGTGGTATTTTCCATACATAAGAATTCAGAGCTTCTTAGGACAAGAAGCTGTATGCTTCAATTTCTTTCAGGAGAAATAAAAGTGGTCTGTGTTTTGATGGATTGCAAGTTGATACTAGGATCAATCAAAGCCGTCTTCTTCTCTCTTAGAGCAAGCAAAATAAACTTGAACATCACAGAAAATGAAACAACACCATCACAAAATACCAGTCTTTAGAAAGCAAATTAATCTCCCCTGCCCTTAAAATGTATCAAAAATATTACAGTTGCTATCAAACTAAATTGCAAAATTTATTTCAGCCTCTGTGATCCTGCAGACATTGTGGCCCAGTGATGTCTGCTCTTTATTTCTGACATGCAAGTGGCAGGGAGACAGATGAATGCAGCACCTCTTTTTCTGTGACATAATCCATACATTATTAATTTTTGTTATTGTTGCTCTAAAGCTGTGAAACAGATGTCGTTCTGAACTGAAAGTCACTGTTCGGATATGAGCAGACGCAGTCCCTGAGCTACCCAGTCAACTAATTAATGCTGCATAATTTAATAAAGGATGGTAATTACTGAGTTTTCCCCATCTTATTCCCCTCCCTGCTAATGATAACATTATCAAACTTAGGCAGGGGGTAGTGAGAGTGCGTGTGTGTGTGTGTGTGGGGAGATAATTTACAATGAAAGAGGATGAGTAAGCAGATGAACCAGGACACGGCTCAATCCAGGAAAAGACTTCTAAAATTTTCTAATTTCTTATTTAGGGGGATCCTGCAGAATGCCATAATGTTAAGTATAATAATACTGAAAACACTGTCATTAAAAGAGGTAAAGGGAAATTAGAGGAAAAAAGTTAACCTCCCATGCATTTATTTACTACGTGTTGCTTTACATTTCATTTTTATTCAAATCTTGTTTAGGAGGCAAATGTGGACAGAAAGGGAAAGTCTCCTCCACAGGCTTTTTCCTCTCTCCCTTGTTACCTCTGAGTGGGCAATGGATGATGTCAATTATAGCGGGATCAATCTCAGCAGCAGAGATAGTTCCTTTAGGCATTCTTCAGTAGTCTCACCATATGGTGCTGCTTTTTCTGTATTCAAAGGAAGATGCCAAAAGGTGCTGCAAGCAGCAATACATTAATCTAAACTTCTGAAAACTCAACCTGGCACATAAATTCTCCTTTACATAAAACGTCTCAGAGGACTCCTAGCACACCTGTATATCCCCTGTCCAACTAACAGATTATTTAATTCATTACAATCTGGTCACATAAATTCTACATTTTAACTCTTTTCATTTGGTCAATGCTGAAAGACTTCTCAGAATAAAAGATAGATAGATAGATAAAGAGATAGATAGAGAGATAGATAGATAGATAGATAGATATTCAAAGTAAAAAGAAATTAAGCAATAGCAAGCTATATAATAACTACACTGCTGGCAAAATCTGGTAAGAAAAGAAGAAAATGAAGAGTTTTTTCTGTGTTAACAAGATTCACTGGTTTAAAATACATATTCATTGCATTATCATCCTAGAATCTGAATAGCTGTATTATTGTTTTTAATGTTTGAATTTTGAACTAGATTTGGAGCCTAAATATCTGATTGAGGAAAAGTTGCTAAATAAGAGCGATAAATTAAATTATTTATTACTCAACTTCAGAACTTTTCAAACAACTTTCTATTGATAAACTTTAGAGTACTGTTTAAATGGAAAATCTAAATTTAAGAAATAATATGTGAAACTTTATTTTTTCTTAGGTTTTCCATAGATGCAAAATATATTCTCAGGCCAGAAAATAGACTGAAATACAGATGAAACTGGTTTAAATTGGGAACCTAAACACCTAAACTCATACAGACTAACCTCTCACATTGAGCCTAATTCTGAATGCATTTAGCTGCCTTCTCAAGGAGGAACAAGGACGCTATAAAGGATGCTTTGATGGGGAAAGAAATAGTATCTTCTCTTACCTGCAGCAGGTTTTTGGCAGTCTTTGTCTCCTGGGCCTCTGATTTATATTCCTATAGAGCCCACTCTTCCCTCTCAGCAATAGACTCCCATAAAAAAATTACTTCCTTTCAGAAATGAAAATTCTTCTCCATTTCTTATTTACTTGAATATGCTTGACAGGTTGATCAGAGACAGAGAATGTAAAACAACTTTTTTCTTTTTTTTTTTTTTCTCCTTTTTTCCTGATTCTAGAAATTGAGACAGTGACAACCATGAACCAACCCCTCCAGATTGGTTGTTCCATACCCGACATGGAAGAGACAGATGTTCGGGTGTTTCTTTTCCCCATTTGCCAAACCAGTGCAGAGGAAAGACAAAGGATATCTATCCACATCCAGCAGCTGGAGCAAGGGAAAGAAAGACACTAGAAGAACTGAGGTTTTCCTTCCAGTCTTATTTCCCATCAGTCTATTCATACATTCTTCTGATGGGACAGTCAAGGGACAGCAATGGTGTTTTAAATACTATTTTTTCTTTCTGAAATCCTGAAAAGTCCTTAGCATCCATTCTATGCACTATACCATGACTCAAAACTCCTCAGGTCTCTGTTTTTGTTAAACTAATCTCTTGGGACCCGTAGTGCTTGGAGTACCATAGTAACACAAATCACAGTTCAATTCCTTATGTCTAGGAAAATAAAATTTAATTAAAAAAAACAAATACCAGATAAAGTATACAACAACTTTCCATGCAGGATCTGGTGAGGATCATGAAATGTAGTGTTTCAGAAATGAAAGATGTTAAAATTGTGTAACCAGTAATTAAAGTCTTTGGTCTGAAGACAGTAAGAGTCTTTATCTGATGGTCATTCTGGATGTGATGGCAAAAGGTACATCATTAGACTAAACAGAAATATTAATGCGTATAATCAGTGGTTCTACACAAGAGGAAGTCTGAAAGGGGAGATACAAAAAGAAGTATGAAACCAACCAAATTATCCTGGCTGCAGAAGATGAACAGCTCTTTAAAAATGAGTAATGCCAATTTCCAATGACTTGGCTAGAGGGAAACTAAGTATACTCGGGTAGGAAAAGATGAGAATTCCTTTGAATCTTGTCAGAAATTAAATTAATGAAGTGTTGAGTTACCTCTCCTCAAGCAAGCAGGGAAACCCATGACTAGGCTTGGACCATGGCTTTCTTTTCATTACAAGTGACAGTCTGGCCTCAGCTTAGCAGCATACGCATACATGCACCGAATTATAAACACCTGCGTAGTAACATTTGGGTATACTCAAGCAGAGACTCTCAGGAGAGAAATCTGCCTGAAATCACTCACAAACGAAAACTGGAAGTACAGTAGTCCCACCTCACAGTCCCATCAGTTTAGGAAAAAAAAAATTGATATATCCCTTTTATTTTACTGTAACCTTGCCATGACTATACTAGAATACAGACTGATTCCACTAGCTCCAAGCAGAGCAGGCTTGAGGCTTTAGTATACCATGTTGTGACAGGACCACTTCGGTATATATTAAACATTATGTGCATCTGTCATGTTGTATATAGACAACACCAAGAACAAAAAATTGCATTTCACAAAGACTTTCGGGTTTCAAGTCCTGTTCATTTTTTGTATGAAATCTAATGGTTTTTTTGCACAAATGCAAAATGTAAAAAATCTTTGTAAAAATATTTTAAATAGATTTTGGATCCACTGAAACTGAAACAAAGAAAACCAAAATACTTTATTATGAAAATGTGAAAATGCAATGTTTTGGAAGTATCAGAACTTTTTTCCTTCTTCTCCTTGTTTCTTCAGAAAGAATGTATCAGAAAAGTAGACACATTCATTGACAGACTACAATTTAGTACCAAGCTGTTTCTGACAAGCCGTAGCATGAAGATTTATTTGCGTTACCTTTTGTCTGCCTGCACCAAACACAAAACAAAGAAATGCAACTACATTACTAAACTATATTGATTAACTTCAACATCTCATCCTTAACACTAAAGATTCCAGATGCATCTCCATGGTAGGATCCATGGTTTTATGCAAATACCTGACCTAGTGCCTCCAACTGATTTTCAGGCAAGCAAAAAAATTGTCCTCTTTCTAAATTTCTAGTAGTGACATCTGTGCTTTGTATGGTTACAGTATTCCTTCCTCTCAGGCTTGCTGCTAAACCTTCACTGAAAAAGGGCGCTTTTTCATTGCTAATATGTGTTAGTAATTAAAGAACATTTCTTAATTTCTTCCTTAGAATTTTTTTACACTCTCTCTCACCCTCTCATTAGGTTAATTAGTACTTTAAAGTAATAAATACAAATTTTAAACAAGATTGGACTGCAACAACAATACAAATTCAAGCAATACAACAGCAACAATAGCAATAAAAAATAAAGATAATAACATTCATGTAACTAGAATCTTTTAGAGGATAGAATTGTTATAATAGTTCAAATGCGGTGCCAGAGTTTGTTATCCTTCTAAAATAGTCTCTGTTGGTCAAGACATTTATTAATAGAAATAAATAACAATATCTTGACTCAATGAGCTTTAAAGGCAGACAAAATGACTGTAGACTGAAGTAGAGCTTTCATAAACTCTGAATTCTTGAGCCAGAAATCTTTCTCCAGTTTTATTGCAAGTGAATCTCGGATGTTACCTTACAAAATTGCAGACATAAAATACAATTTACAAGTTGTTTCATGGTTACAAATTAATATGTAGCATGTTGATAGTCATTTGATAGCTCTAAATGAGCAATAAAAATGTTTCAATGGAACAAAGCATCACTATTTCATATTATGAGTCTGAATAGTGAAAAGCCTCTTATAACAAGGCAAAGAATGTATTAAAGTAATAAATAGAGTGGTATCTCTCGAACATTCACAGACTAAGTCTTGGGGAGCTTAACTCTATTCAATCCACAGCAATCAACATTACATGGCTAAATCTTTGTAGGACTTAGAAGACGGCATACTTTTTGCAGGAGATGTGTGTGTAGTTGTTGTGTTGTTATTGCAGGTTGTAGTTCATTTTTAATTTGAAAATATTACAGAAGGAAATAATTCACTCTAATAGTGAAACTTGTTTTGATAGCATATAATAGTTATGAGTATTATTGCTTATGGATAACACAGCAGGAAAATATATAGAATCTGGTCATAATAGCTAGCAGATGACCACAGAGATGACAAATTTCCTAGTTCTGCTGCTCAGTTTGTCTCTTCATATCAATTTCCATTATAATTCCTATCAATCTATCCCTCTATGTTCTGATTTACACCCACTTGCTAAATATGTTCTGTATTCTACTCTTGAATTACCAGTTAGCCTCTTCTTGACACGAAGCTACTTATTATGGATATTATGGCAATATTATAATACGAGGGTTTTTATTCAAAAAATAAATAAAAATATTACACTACTGGGAGCCCAGGTGCTGTGTGATTCAGTGAGCAGATGCTTTCAAAAGTGGCACAATGCATTTTTCTACTGTGTTTTTAGAAGAATTTTACTGTGATCTTAGCATTCCATACTGCTTTATTAAGCATAAATATCTCCTGTGTCTTCTACCGTTAGCAGTAGATGAGTGTCAGTTCCTCAGTTCTTGAAATGGAGGATGACGTGCTATTTCATCTCATTTACTCAAAGAAAGCATAGAAGAAGAAAAAAAGTAGCTACGGACTTCAAACACCTGCCAGTGAAAAATTATTTCAGATCCTCTGGAGCTATTAATAGCCACTGCTGCAATTTCAGCTCTTCCCAAGTGAGGGGAAACAATTTAAATGAACTAGTGCAGTGGGTGGTGAGAAACTCCTTGATGCATCTCATGCATTTTTCATCATTATTTTATGCAATTATTTGTAAAGAAAGAGTGCAACAGCAAAGATTCCTTTTCAATTCCTTTAACTCCATCTGACTACACTTTAATTTCGTTATCAGTTCTTCTAGGCAATGTACATGCTACTGTTTTTCTGTAGGTTTTGAGCATCTGATCTGCAGATTAAAATTGTAACAACAATTCACAGCACAAAGTCACCCTGAGCTTTGCTGGGGTGGGGAGGGGGAAATCTCTGCCTTGCCTCCTGAGATGACTCAGAACTGATGTAAGATAGAAGTGGAGTCTCAGATGGCCGCATGAAAATTGTTTCACAGAGCTCAATGAGTCCTGGTCAATCTTCCTCACTTTATCTAGTGTTTTGCTCTTTTCAAAGTTCAGTTTGTGCTTGAGGCTAGAGAGAAAGCTGGAAAAGAAACCAGAATGATTGCTGGAAAGACACAAGTGACATTAGGACTGAAACTCTGCCAATCAGCAGATATTTTTCTATATGGTAAAGATATTTCCCTGTAGGTTTCCTGCTGCTAGTTTGTTTATTCAAAATAGTAACAATTTTCAGTCTGGTCCATACAGCATGTTGGCGTTAAGAACAATTAAAGCGAAGAACATTGTCAGCAAGTTCCATATTAACAGGTATAACTTGTGAAAACAGAGTAGTCATGCCCTTGCTTAAAACATTGCCAGTTAGTTATATGAGGCAGCTGCCATTACTGTGGTATTTCAGAGCTCTTTCTGAGGCAAAAACTGCTGCAAGTGCAGTGGTAATTTTATTTAGTTATGGACAGAATTGGAAAATGTTCAGTTGCAGCCAACAAAAATGTTAGCTAAATGCTGAGAAAGCATCAAGCTGGTTTCCTGGCATATTCAAAAAGGTCATGGAAAGTCACTTCCACAGGTGGTGTTTTTCTGAGGATAACTAACTGGTAGAAAAGGGTGGAAGTGATTAATAGTGTGTGTTGTGTTGTACGTGAATGTCTTGTCACAGAAGTTGTATGTGCGTTTCAGGAGCAGAACCAGTGAGGCTGATATCACGCAGGAAACAAGCCATCTTGAAACACAGTTACACCTTGTAAAACCTTACTGGAATATCATGTCTGTCAGTAAAGAAAACTACCATGACCAAAACTGTCATCCAAATCAACTGCTCTCCTTACTGCAAAATGAGCTATATTTGCTCAGCATGTGTCAGAAAAAGTTTATTGTGTCATTTTATACACCTTGTGGTATCCAAGATGTGTACACAAAGACAATATATATAATAAAGGATCTGTTATCCACCTTAGGCCTTGTGGAACAGCAGCTGGCAGACAGCTGAGATGCTTTAGGGGACAGAAAATGACAAGGAGAACCTGTGTTTAAGCCAAAGAACCTCACCCAAAATGTCTTGCTATTTGACTGTGGGAATTTTCTGAACAATAAGCCTACCATTTCCAGGATTCCCCAGAGCTTGGTGGCTCAGTTTCTATTCATACCTGTGCTCAGGGAGAATTTAGAAGAGACACTTCTCCCCAAAAAACCCAAAACTGCACATTGTAAAATGATTACAATTCATAGTGGTCTACCATATGAAGATCTCACTTGTGAGTGGCAAAACTAAGTTAATTTTCTCACTTAGCCTGCAAGAACTTACATCCACCCTTTTTCACCTGTTAGACTGGACTGAGGAAGACCACATCAAACAAGTTTAGCTTTGCAGGTCCTAGATTAGAAAATCTGGGTCCTGCCTCTGAAACAAAGGAAAGCCACTATACTTGATATCCTTTAGTCAATCAACCCCAGCTGCTGAGTGCCTATACCATTTCTTTTCTACACATTTAACAAATACACTTAGTTTAATATAATTTATACTTGAATCATTGATAACTTCTTTGAAATATATTAAGGAATCTGAGATACATTTAAGGAACATAACAATCTGTTTCAACCACCTTGGTGGAATTGCACCTTTTTAGAGAATAGAAAAGGATGAAAACAAAACAGGTGAGGAAACAAAGGCATCAAAACCGGTGATAAGCAGCACAGCAGCATCCTGGAGCTGCTCAAGGCAGGGCTAGCCCATAGGCTGTGTCCCTGAAGAAGACACAACCATCCCTCTTCAGAAGTGGATGAAGGGAAATATTGAGGGTTTGGGCAAGGGTAGGGTTTAAAACTTTCTTAACCACTAACCTTTGCAATCAGACTCAGTCAAGACTTTTCTCCACAGTAATAACATAATTACCTAAATTTTCCTGCATTAGAAAAAAGTCTGGTGAATACTTAGTTTCCTTTCCTTTCTTGTTTCTATCTTCTGCTCTCTTTCCAGTTGAATATTCTGCCACATGCATTTTAATTTCCTGTTATAATCTGAACAAGAAGACTATTGAATGATCAGCGAGGATGAAATCATCATCCAATATCTGAAATCTTTAATTTACCTCAATGAACATTTACTGTTACAGAGTTTAGTCTAAGGAGGAGTCACAAGAGTATAAAGAGGATCTACAGTACTTAGTCATGAAGCAGAATCATCCATTTTCATTGCATATGTAATTAATTTGAAACTAATCCTCTTTTCATCAAGTAGCACTTCCTGGAATTTGTATACTGTGTACACCACTGATGTAAGGCAGAAATAGCATGGTGTGAAAGGCCTGGGCCTTATCAGAAGTTTTCAGGCCCAAACCATGAAAAATAGAAGGGAGGAGTTGGGGAATATTTCCTTGGAAATGTGATGGTCATAATTAAGATCTGATGCAAAGGTGAGAATCAGGTTGTAAGTGGCATTTGGAAATTTCTTGATGCTGGAGTCATTTTAAGTTTCAAGAACAGAAGTGAAATACTCAAGAAAACTAGAAGATACAATAGAGGTTATATTACGATAACAATAGTCCCTGGGATACACTTAAGGAATATACCAGTCTGCTTCATCTTGGTGGAAGTGCAGCTTTCAGGAGGACGGTACAGTAAATTTCAGGGATGGGAACATGGGGTGGGTAGAGGATCAAAGGCAATGAAGATCAGAGATGTGAAGGGCATGATGCAAGGTCTTCAACTGTGCCCTCTGAAAGGCATATCCTCAAGTTTAGATAAGCCACATGTGTTCTCTTTATATCTGCTGGAGAAAAAGAAAGTCTTCCAAACAATGATTCAAACCATCTACCTTTAAATGCTTGTTATATGAGGGATTTAGTCACCTGTTGGAGCTGTCTGTCACTGTTGACTAGAGAACCTGAATGAAGCAGTTAGAAAAATGCATCATTTTCAGATGGCAAAATGCTAAAAAGTAAAAAAAAAAAAAAAAAAACATGCACTGTGCCCACTGTCTTTCATATATAGTTAGCTGCTTTTTTGAAGATGAGAAGTTTTTCATCAGGATAAGAACACACATTGCTTGGTCGGTTAAATGCAGCCAGACTCTTCATGCACTGCTGCAGAATATCTACAAGCAGCAGGAAATTCTGGTGAAAGAGTTGAGATAAAAGGCTAGAGAAAAGTAGAGAGAAAAAAAGAGATTTTTTTTTTTAAATATAAATTAATTAAAAACCAATGGCTGAGTTATTTTTAAAACATGATTTTTCTCACAAGGCACCTACAACATATTACATAGTGCTTCCATTTACAATTATTTCCATTTATTTTTTGGTTGTAAAGATTCACCTGTCAGCAGACACTCACTTAACAGTTACAAGAAGTGGGATTTCTGTAGTGACTGGTATATTTTGGACTGATGGGCATGAAGTGGCAAAACTGTGAAAAATGATATCAAAATCTGGTTTAGAGCATAAGAAATGCTGCATCAGTTGTCTAACTTAATTTAGATTCTTTTTAGCATCTGAATTTCTAGGTGGAATGATGACTGTTGAGTTATAGTAAGATTGTTCCTTTTAGAAAAGGACTTGAAAGAGAGAAATACATGAAAGTAACATTACTCGTGCACACCCTTCCGGCACAACAATGTTGTGATCAGACAGATGTCTTCGTCTTATCATGTCTTTACTACTAAGTAATGAACATAGGTCCATTTCCTACATGTCTGAAAAAGAAATAAAAAAAAAATCATTAAATGCATGTAAGACCAGGGAACTAGCCCTTTGTGCTAATGAGGTCCATTTCAAAATACTGAAATTGCATCCTGAAATTGTATTCACTTCCAATCAAGTTGGAGTTCTTGTTACTGTGGAGGTGGAGATACAGATACAAAAGTCCTGCAAGATTCATTCTTCTGCACGTTGTGTGTGTGATCTCATTTCTCTTGCAAACCTGGGGAAATATCAGAATACACAAAGTTTGTTCAAGCCGTAGAAAACTAATGTCTTCAAAAAGCAAAATGCTGTTTGAAAAAGGAAAGGAATAATCACAAATAATGGTAGATTAGGTTTAGGAAAAGAACAGCCTACACTATGAGAATAGTTAAAACCTGGGATAGATAGCCCAGGAAGGAGCATAGTAACATACATGGGGAGCACAGGGAATATCTGTGGAGGGGTTTCTCTTTTTTTTTTTAAGAGTAGGTTATGCCAGGTCTTTCAAGAATGGTTCAAAGACAGTTGTTCCTGCTGTGGGCAAGCAGTTGAACTAGATGACCTCTCAAGGTTTTGATGAGTTCTATATTCTACAATTTCTTGAAATCCAAGTGATTTCTTAGCACAGAACTGAAAAACCATGTTAATGTAGGTGGCAATTAACACATACAAAGTTATTTCCATGCTGAGGTTGAATAGATTATGTCATTTAATGCAAGCACAGAGATGCAAATCTATGCTTGCCCATAGAGAAAATTGAAACTCCTACTATTTGTAGGGAACTGCTACTTTTATCAGATTATCAAAAGACCTATGTGCATTTCTATTAAAAAAGACACTTCACATTCTGAAAACATTTGGACACTATGAATCTTCTACCTCATAACACAAGGAAAATTGAAATAAGGCCTTTTGCACATCCCTTAGATGTAGCAAACTTATAAGGCTAGGCTGACAGAAGCTCTTTTTGCTCGCTTGAATGAATCTCCTCATTTGTGCACCTGAGAAATGCATTTGGTCCCAGTAACTGGCTAAGAAGCAAACCCAGAAATGCACAGGCTTAGAGCTGACTGACATCCAGGAAAAAAGGTGCCATGTGGTATATGGATGTTGGGGCTCAGGGGTGTCTTGATGTTGCTAATACACTTACTAACCTTTTAATCTGCAACTCTCTACACTTCTGAGCTACTACAGTGCTGCAGAGCTGGGACACATAATCTGCTATACCTTCTCACAGTAGGTATGAAGACAAAGACGAATAAAATGATCTTGTGCGTAGGAAGACCAATCAAAAATCATAGCTGTTTGCAGACCATTCTGGTCTCCGCCTTGCCAGTATTTTACCCCACAGCCATCCAGCTTCTTCCTGAATTTTGTCTTCCTCCTGTTTCATCTAGTGTATGAAATTTAGTGTGAAATTGTGCTAACATGATTTTAATTTGTGGAGAAAAATGGGAGAGAAAATTGACTTTATATGGAGTTATGGAAATAACTATAACAACTTTTTCTTCAAAAATAGTGTCTATAAAAGAACTCATTATAATTTAATTAAAATTAAATTGTCTTTATTAATATATCTGTATTTTGTCTTATTATGGTAGTCCATAACAGCTTTGATTCCTTATGTCTGCCAAAAATTGCATGTAGCACTGAAAGCAAAAGCTAGCTTGTATGCCTCCTAATCTGAGACACAATCTCATTTAGTTAAATTACATGGAGTACTCTGTATCGTTTGCCAGTGAGTCCATAACTTTATTCAGATGATTCTTCAGTAAGGCCCACTAAGCACTCATAGCATGATTATGCATCAATATTTTCTCAGGATTTGGCTTCAGTTCAGAAAGCATTAAGACAGTATCGTGAATGAGAGTTCTGAAAGCCTTCCCAAAGCTGATATAACTGATAATTTCTCACAGTATGAGAAATTGTACTTCATCAGCTACTGCCTCGTTTCACACACTGAAATGCCAGGGCTTTCAATTCTGTCCCTTTCGCTAAGAGTCAACAGCAAGTAGAGTGTCAAGTAAAGAAAATAGGGTGTCAGCATGGGTACACTGGCAGCGCAAAGAGGTACTATCAGCAAATGTGGAAATGTGCAGTTGTTAATGTTAGAGATGTGATGAAGTCAGAAGACTGACTGGATTGCTGTGTTGTACAGCAGAGAAATGAAGATGTAATGCACCAGGCATGAGTAGCCCTGTTCTCTAACAGAGGAATCTTCACATTTTTTGGTAATACCTAAGTTCTAAATCCTCATTTAGGATGCACTACAACTTGAAGGTTAACGGAAGAAGTTCTGTGTTGAATTGTAAGCACAGACCCATAGATTTCATGAACTTTTCTCAGGTTAAGTCCTAGACTAGAAATCTTTTGGTGTTGTCACCTTTCACTTTCTTATGAATAAAGATTTTACCAAGTTCTTCATGAGACAGTGCCCTACTGTATGCTTTGTGAGACTATTTTGTAACTTGATGATATGGTTCAAACACTTGAACATCTCTGAAACTTTTTGGAAATAGTTGTGAGTATTTCTGCTTGATTTTTAACACCTTCCAGGGTTTACCAGACTGTAAGAAAGTACAGAAATAACCTCTCTTGTGGAATACTTCTCCTTCTCATGTACTAAAGAGAAAAAAGTACAGCAAACTGAACACATTAATCATCTGGAAAGGTAGGAAACACAGCTTAGCCCAGCATTGGGAATTATGAGATGTGGGTCATATAACCTTTGACAAATTGTGTTTCTGTTGACAAAACGGAGACTTAACTGTGGTTTTCAGGGTGGTAAAAGAGAAACGAGGACATATAGCTGATTTATCACCTGCTTTCCAGCTCTTATTTTCACAAATGATAGTCAGTTGAAAGGATTTGAGTATTTTTTTCTAAAGCTGAAAACTGCAGGCCCTTCCCTTCAGGATAATACATAAAATATTAAGGGGTCAGAATGGGGTGAGCATATTGTAATTGAACAGAGCGGGAGTGGGATTAGCAACCAGGCTCATTTGCACCTCTGAGTACCCCTTCTCCTCAGAGCCCACAGTTTACCCAGGAATCCCTGCAGACACCAGCTCCTGCCTGCCAGGATGGATGTGAGCAGGAAAGGACTGGGATGAAACATTGGCACTAGACAAAAAAAAAATGGTTATGATACTGTAAGACTCCACCAATAGTTTGGTTTTGCTTTGAAGTACAGACTTGGAGAAAAGCACTAACTCACCAAAATAGTTCCCATATCACTTTCAGAATATAAATAAAATATGGCACTTCCATACTGACAGTGTGGTAGACAGATGATCAGCAGGGTTGGCACCTTTCAAATAGAATCACTAATGCTCTTTATGTTGCAGTGATGTTGCAGACTTATTGGAACTGCAAAGAAGATGAAGAAGGGCAGGAGAGGTGAACAAAGTGATAAAGGATTTAAAATGATCCCTTTGTGCTGTATGCAAACTCCTAGTTACTGTACTGCATTTGTTAGGCCTGGTTGAATTACGTGGGGTAAATAATTTATGCCACTATTTTTGGATTTTTTTTTCCATCAAAGGGATTATTTCAAGGTCTACATGAAATTGAATAATACCAGATAAGTACTTTGTTAATCTTATTTTGTATTTACAAATTATATCAAATAAAACTATATTATTTACAATCACATCTTCATGTGACTTGGACCAATAAACAGCAGAGGAAAAGTGTGAACAAAATAATAAAACCTCAAAATGTAAAAATGAAAAAAAATCCTTTGTAAAACATAATTTTAGTTTTAGAAAACACCTATATGGTTAATGCCTTTCAAGGAATGTAGGAGACAAGGTGTAGTGGTGGTTTCTTTGGAAGTTGCTGCCTTCAAAGTTAGTTTGGGATCCAAAAATAAAATTTTCTTCTGATTGTACAGATTGTATTGTAAAGAATGTACAGGCAGAATTTAGAGCTGCATTTCAAATGGTCCACAGGAGAGACAATTTCTGGGGCTTTTAAACCAATATGATTATGCAGAAGTCATTACCAGAGGACCATTGTCCCTCCATGATTGATTTGAATCCCAGAAGGTAAGACAGAAACAAAGCACATGTACCCAGCTGTCCCTTATCTTTTTCCTTCAAATGTGTAAGTCACACACATTACAGTCCTGCCACAATTTGTTTTCTGCAAAAACCATACAGAATTAATGTTCTGCTTAACATCAGTTTCTCTGAGGTGTCCTGAAAGAGGGGAATGGGAAATCACAAAGGTCCACAATTTGGAGGGCTTTCAACTTACAGACTCATTTATTTGCAGGCAAAGCCCTCCTCAGCCTAAAGAAGCTGAAATGAATTAGCGTGTCCTAGCTATAACTGCTCACTCTGCAACTTTTGTTCTGTGGATAGATATGAATTCAGATTCCTTGGTGGTGCTATATGGGTAAGTAAAAATCTGTATCTGCTCTGATTTTATGGAGATATTATCTTATGAAAGAATTTACTGAAATGAGGGAACTGAAAAATTGTGCTCTTCAGCAACCATGGTGACTCTCCAGTGACATCAATTGTAAAACTGGGTACTCCATCAGTGGAAAAAGAAGTCCCTGACTAATCCAGACCACTGATTTGTTAACTGGAATGAAACCATTTTATAAAATTACTCTTTATTATTATGATTCCTCTTTGAAAGAGATAGAACTGTTGAGTTGTTTTGATTCTTTTATTGAATTGATTACCAGAGTTTTAATTCGTATTTAGTATTTGTATATTTTTATTTGTTTTTATTTATTTGTGTCTATATGAGTTGTACCTCACAGGTTATTAATATATTTATATATTAAAAACTGCTTAGATGTAGGAAGGTGCTAAAATAGCTTGTCATTAAGTGTGTCCTTCCTTTAAGAGATTTGACACCTATTACCCTATTTAAAATAATGTTCTACAACATTATTGCTTGGAGAAAAACTTAATGAAGTTCAACAAGGCTAAGTGTAGGATCTTGCACCTAGGGAGGAATAACTCCATGCACCAGTACAGGTTAGGGGTTGACCTGCTGGTAAGTAGCTCTGCGGAGAAGGTCCTGGGAGCCCTGGTGTAAAGAAGCTGACCATGAGCCAGCAATATGCCCTTGTGGTCAAGAAGGCCAATAGCATCCTGGGGTGCATTAAAAAGAGGATGGCTATCAGGTCGAGGGAGGTCATCCTCCCCCTCTACTATTCTCTGGTGAGGCCACATCTGGATTACTATGTCCAGTTCTGGGCTCCCCAGATCAAGAAAGACAAGGAATTACTGGAAAGAGTCCAGGGGAGGGCTATGAAGATGATCAAGGGAATGGAGCGCCTCTCTTATGAGGAAAGGCTGAGAGACCTGGGTCTCTTTAGCCTAGAGAAGACTGGAGGGAATCTCATCAATGTTTATAAATATCTAAAGCAGAGGTGTCAAGAGGATGGGGCCAGACTTTTTTCAGTGGTGCCTGGCTACAGGTCCAGGGGCAACAAGCACAAACTGGAACACAGGAAACTCCATCTCAACATGAGGAAAAGCTTCTTTACTTTAAGAGTGACTGAGAACAGGCTGGAACAGGCTACCCAGAGAATACGTGGAGTCTCTTTCTCTGGAAATATTCAAAACCCGCCTGGATGAGTTCCTGTCCAGCCTGCTCCAGGTGAACCTGTTTTGGCAGAGGGGTTGGACTAGATGATCTCCAAAGGTCCCTTCCAACCCCTACAATTCTGTGATTCTGTGATTCTGTGAACAGATGCAGTTTAAAAAAAATAAATAGAAATCAAACTATATCTATTAGTCGTATTGTTTCGGAAAAAAAATAAGTTTGTGTAGGATCACATTTCACAACTCAATTAACTTCAGAAAACATTGGCTTTGAAAGCCTTGTCTGAGGTTTCTTATAAAGGACACTACCTAAAAGAAGGTTTGCATTCTGTTATTAGATGGCTTTGTTTTTACATGTTAGAATTTTTACATGAAGGCTACATTCATTTTGCTTTGCTTTACTTCATCTAGATAGTTCACTAGATAACAATGTGTTGCACACACAGAGAAACAGGAAATATATTCTTTAAACAATTTCAATAAATTATGTTATGGCTTGCATGGTATTGTTTTGCTAGAAAGAAACTCATACCATAGGTCCAAAAAAAATGGTGTTTATTGTAATCCTTTAAATGCCAATATGTTTCTATTGTTACAGTAGTCAAAAAAAACCTACCATTTTTGGTTTTGTTTTTTATCATTAAAGAGAGCATCAGCAGAACTGCGAATACAATATTCACACTTCATCATTGTCATTGGGGCAAACAAATCTTTCTGCAGCTAGGGGTGGTGTATGATGGAGATGATAACATGTTAAGTCTTGATTCTGTAGATAAGTGAAGTTAGTTTGGGTTCACAAGGACAGTCTGTCTGTGTGTGACCAGCTGTAAGACTGGACCTTATTTTTTGTGACTTATGACTACTTCTGTACACAGTGTTTGCCTACAGAGAACTTAATTTGACATTTCTCTACCGGTTCTTATGTTCTCCATCTTTCCACTACAGATATTATTTCTTGGGGGAAACAAAGACAGGACAATTGTCCATGGCCAATTATCTTGCTGTCAACTAGATATAAACCAGTGCAGTGCTACTGTTAGATAAAAATCTCATTTGATTTTCTAGCTTTTATCTTTATACCTTGGTTACTCTTACATACTTACTGGAATTTATGTTCAAGTTTTCATTTGGCCTTAAATTTTTAAAATTCTGCCTTGTAGTCCTTCGCTCAAATGTCTGGGGTTGAGGATGATTTCCAGAGGCCACCAGTTTTAACATCACAGGGTTTTGTTGAGTGATTTTTTGAAACTCTTTCTTTCAAGAGCAAGGCCAAGAATTTATTTTGTTTTTTAGATTTGGATGTACTCACAGGACCGAAAAGGTTAGGGTCCTGTAACACCTGTGTTGCTTACAGGCTTTGAATCATGACATGTAATCACATACTACGTGTGGCATTCTGACTGCAAGGCTTCTTACTCTCTCCCCACCTTTCTCTTCAGTCAGATTGCAGCCGTAACCATTCTTGGGTATCGCATGAGAGCATCCAGCAGTAGATGCCTGGGAAAAGAGCAGAAGAGTGGGAAAAGAACAAAAGAGTAGGAAAAGACCACTTTTCCACATGTATTCTCAGCTATAATTTGAGTGTTAGGTAGTGATAAGGGTTATAGTCATCTGCAGGAGTACTACGCTTGCTGTCTAATAATTTTTAATGCCTTTTGCTTTTAAAGAATTTTTTACAATTTGACCTTCACCATATCCTGTGGAAAGAACTTTGCAGATTAATTTATGTACATTTCCTTTTCATTTTAGGTCTCTTAGTTCTTCCCCTTTTTATACAACATTCATGATTTTATATACCTCTTTCATAACACTCCTGTTTTATCTGTTATGCAGATCATAAATCCTAATCTGTTTAGTTCTTGTACAGAAACAGTTTCATACCTCCAGTCATCCAGTGCTTCCTTCTCTGTGTTGTTCTCAGTTCTGCTGTGTTTTCTTGATACAGAGCATCAAAATAATCCGTGCAGCATTCAAGATGTGAATATAAAGTGTATTTTCACAGAGGTAGGCTGTAATTTTTGTCTCATTTTCTATATCTCTCATCACCATTTCAGGACCAGATGTGAGTTTGTAACTCTGTTTAGTAGTGACATGATGAACTGGCCAGAGTGGTTCCAAAATCTCTTTCATGAGCAGCAGGAACCAGTTTGGTGTTCACCAGGGTATATGTGCAGGCAGGACAGTTTTCCTGTATAAGTCATTTGCATTTCTTCACATTCTTATCAAAGAAATAACAAGTATCTGTAGGGTAGTAAGCCCTTCTGTTATTATCATTACTTTATGCGTTATATACCTCCCATGTTTATGTCTTTTATATGCCTGACCAGAAGATGCACTGACTTCAGTTGTAACTGTCTTAAGCTGCAAAAAATGTACTCGTCTGAGAACATTCACTCCTAAATCCACTGGATTGCTTTGTTTGTTCACCATCAAAGACAAAGCCTATCCCTTTCTTTCCAGCAGTGTATATCCCCTGCAGCACCTTTCTCTTCTTGAACTGAACTGTTTTATTGCTTGTAACATTGCATCTTTGCTGCTTTGTCAGTTTGCCTGGGGCATCTCAAACTTATTATAGCATGTTAATAAATGCCATCTGCTGTTCTATATTATATGATGAAAGATATGGGTCTTCGCGGTGTATCTGCCATCAGTTCTGACTTTCAAACACAGTACTTTCTCTTAAGAATGTAGAATTGGATTTTGACTAGTATTTTTTTTTGCAATTTCTTGAGTCTAGATTCATCTCATTTAACCTTAGGGACCTACCTGAGATACCTATAATAAGAACACTGTTGCCTTTGGTTCACTGTTGCCTGTGGAATCAATGCAGAGGAAATATGTGTAAGGTGATTCATTCCCTGTAAGAGCTGGCTCATCCTTTTAGAAATGCTTGTCTTTCCCAAACTAAGACTCTATATACAGAGCCTCAAAGAGCTGTGTTGGAAATTTATATACTCCAAATACATGCTGATGTTAGATTAATTAATTCCAGGCTGTGATATTCTAAAACATGAATTCTTCAGAGCCACAAACTATTTAAAATCTTGGTCTTCAATAAGGAAGGAAAAAAAATGTTATTAAACTTCCTACTTTATCAAATCAGAAAAGGTATAATGTATTCTCAGCATGATCTTGACAAAGATCAGTCACCGTTTTTGTGAACAGCTCCTACAACAGTTGTTATTGCCTGTACCTCTGGACAAGACAAATACATGCAAATATAATTATGGTTGCTGTGGCTAAAAGAGTACAAAAGGGGCTTAA
Source organism: Limosa lapponica baueri (assembly GCA_002844005.1). Lineage (NCBI taxonomy): Eukaryota > Metazoa > Chordata > Aves > Charadriiformes > Scolopacidae > Limosa > Limosa lapponica. The sequence goes on along the minus strand of KZ505647.1, from coordinate 2,658,032 downwards.
GTGCCACATATTTTTAGAATACTTTTAAAAAGAAGAGGAATAATTATTTTGCCATGTTCTTCCCCTACTGAAAGTCACCATTCTCACCTGACATCAACTCTTCAAGAGTAATATAAATGGCAACAGCAAGGTTTTCTACAATGTTTCCTTCAACAAAGTGAGAAAACAAGGTAATTCTGCTGGATGGAATAATGGTTTTTTTTCATTCCAAGCACATATGAATGCCCTGCAAGGTCCTTACGTATGTGTATACACATATTAAATTATTCAAAAGACTACCATGAACTGTTACAAGTGCTGTATATGCTAGCTGTTGATACAGACTGAGAACATTCCCAGCCACACACTATCTAGCCCAGAAAGGTTTGAGTCTGTGATAGTGAAACCTTTTTACCTTAGTAGAGAGAAGCCCACAGGAATGTGGCCCTTAAAGGACTTCAGTTGAGGTCTGGAAGAAAAATCTCCAGAAATATCACAAAAGTTCCTAGTTTTCTGTACAAATTATTTTCTTTTCTCTGTTTTCAATTCTCTGTACATACTTGAGATTAAAGGAGATAATAAATAGAGTGATGTAACAAATTTATAAATTTTATAAAAAAAAAAAATAAATGCAAGGTTGCTCCTTGCATTAAAGCAAAAGAGAATTTCATTAAATAACTAAGAAATGTTTTCCCACCTATTATGTAAAATACCTTTGCTGATCTATTACAAAATTCAGCAATTACTGACTAAAAGGAGCCCAGTCCCTTATTACAGTAGATAACCTGATATTGCTGCAATAGTATCATTTTCGGATGAGGGCAATGACTTCACAGAGCCCCTGGAACCATCTCACCTCACTTTCAAAACCTGAGACACCTAAGCTAGAAGAGCAGGTCCTTGAGACCCCTCCTTTATTTAGCAGAGAGATACAGATACTGTTAGAAAGAGTGACTCAAACCACTGGGGATCTCTGTTGCTTTCTGGAGGTGCCAGCCTTATTTCTTCTGGTTATCAGCTTAAGATGGCTCTACTTTTAACTCAGAGGAGCACTTAAAGTTAAATTAAGTGTATCAGAGCTAAAATGGTTGGTCTTTATTTTAAAATGAAATATTTGGGGGAATGCTCTCCTTCAGCCACACGTCTGTAGACACAAGGTATAAGGCAGGTGTTTGTCCCACCTAGAGTCTAAGTGGACAAAGGGGCAGAAGCCACGAATGTTGGTAGGTTTTCTATGTTTATTCTTTGTCGTAGTCAATGTAACAAGGATATAAATGTGAAGGCCAAAAAGTGTTTTAGTCCACTGAAAATGTACGGTATCTTTTATTACTTTTAGATAACAGAAGTGAGAAGTTGCAGAAACATACAGAACCTCAAGAAATTACTGTCCACCCATCCCGGTATTAAAAGTGTGGAGGAACAGGAGCGCTTCAGCAGACCTCTGAAAAGACAGAGGCAAAACAGAATGAGGGGGAGGTGGAGAGCTCACTGTTGAGTAAGATTTAGTGTCTAAAGTTCTGAAACGAGCTATTCTGTTTCAAATAATCCCTTCTGAATATACAAAAAATGGTCTAGCCAGATGCTAGCTTCAGTGTACAACAGCCTTTTTATACTGGCAATACTAGAAATAATTGGTATCTCTTTAGCATCAGGAAAATGGGCTTTATTGAATAGTCAGATACAAAATTATGTGGGAATCTGCAGTTATAGAGCATCTCCAACCATTGTGTTTTATAATAGCAAAGAACCGGGTGGTGCAAAGTGATTCTTGCCCAGATCTATTATAAGTGATTTGGCACGGACTAGGCTAGACAGAAGGGAAGGAGGTAAATTTCTTTCTCATTGCTCAGAGCATCTCTTAGATACTAAATAGGGAGGCTGAATCCTCAAGGTCCAGAGACTTTATGGCTACGCTAGAGTATATCCAGCAGAGGATTCATAGGCCGTTTCAGCAGTACATGTGCACATAAACCCAAACCTTCACAACTCAAGTTGTGAGGGAACTGGACTTAGGTGAGACAATACAATTAGAAACATATGCTTGGTTTTAAACACTGCAGACACCTTCTGTAGCCAGGAACAGCTGTTGTTATGACTGTTTTAAAGATCTAAGCACAGGAAAGGACAAGGGACCTCTATAGAATACATGACAATAATAAAAATGCAACCTTAATGGAATTTTCTTAATTTTATTTTATTTAATTAAGGGTGTGGGACTAAGAACCAAAGCTATTTTAACATTTATTACCTAGAATATACTTTATGTTTTCTCCCATTCATTGCTCATGAAGAAAGTTTAATACAGATGTTTTGTTTTAAAAAGGCTTACAGTTAGATCCTAGTCATGTCAGTGAATAGAATTTATTTTAAAGCACTAAGATGTGTCTCTGTCCGGTTTTAATATGAGAATTATGTATGACTATGGATGAGAACCACAAGCTACAAAATATCTAGTTCTTTCCTGAATGTAGTGTAAAAATACATGATTTTGGTTCACTAGCTGTTCACTGAATTTTGTATTTAGTTTTCTCAGTTTCATGAATTGCATTATCTGAAAGAGTCCTGAAGGGCTTAAATAAGAGAATTAAGGTTTAGGAGACAAAAAGGTGCAAGAACTGCTTACTACTCCTTACCAGAACTGGGAACTGAATCCAAGATAGTAAAATGTTCTGGCTCTCACTAGTATCTAATGCACGCAACAGTAACAGTCTATGATTACTTATTGGCGCTATAAAACAAACAGGACACCATTTGAAGATCCACTCAAATGCTATGGCTCACATCACACAATTAAACTTCCTTGCAGTCCTTCTCCAAGACCAGAGTGAGAGTGTTAAAATTACTTAGTGGAACATTTTTGTGCTTTTTCCCTAACTGCATGTGCTTTTTCCCTAGTTGAGCCTGGGCATTGGCTAGGAAGCTACTGATTGCCCCAGGGCAAAAACAGTGGAGAACACATTAAAAATTAAACAGTATGGGTGCCAGTGCCCTGGCCTTAATTTGTTCACTAAGACAGATTGTTTGAAATGTGAAAATACAGTTTCCAGCCAGCTATATTACCATTAACATTGTGCCCTTGCTACTGCACGTAAAGCAATGAAACAAGGGAGGGGAATTATGTCAGTGTTATGTTCTCCACTAATTGTCAGCTCTCAATCCAAGCCAAATTCTCCGCCACAGTGTTGGGGACAGAAGGGGAATGCTGAAAAGCTTGAAATTTTGTAAAAAAAGTTGAAAGTTATATATTTCCATCCTCTTTCACATAACTCTGTTGCTCATTCTACTCGTATCTTCTTATTGAAAACAGGCACACCAGAAATGGATCTCATTTTTCACGACATTTTTCTAAAGTGATATTCAGAAGTACAGACCATTTTAATTAGCAGCTTCTAATAAGGCTAAGGTCTATTATGTCAGGCTCGGAGGAAATCAGTCCTTTCACAGTGAAAGCATTTAAAAGAATTCTAAAATCCTCTTCCAATCTATGTGATCTGTGCTGAGATGTATTCAGTGTGGACATATCTTTCATCCCACCACAGGGAATTTCATACTGGTATATTAACATTAAGAATACATCTCTTTTTTTTCCATAAAGCTTTTGGTTAGAATTTATATGCACTGTCACATACCAGGGCATCTCAGTGTATGTTCCATGGCATGTAGAATAATGGTAACATAAACCTGAGGTACAGCATAAATGTCAGCAGACTCCCTCAGCTATCTCATATAACCAGTGCAGCTTCTTAATGCGTCAGCTTAAAAGTAGCTGCCTTACATCTACTGTATTCACCTACAATAGAGAGGTATTCACCTCTCTCTTGCTGCTATGTTAGTAAATAACTTACAATGACAACAATTCTGTTTTCCTTTAATAAAATCCTTGAAACAAAATGGTCATATCTGTTGCTCTCCTGTCTAAAATAGGTATCTGTCATTTATACTGCACCGGGTCCTTTGAAAGTGCTTTTCAAAAGCTAATAGCTATTTTTCCCAGCACTCAATGCATTAGGATTTACTCATTTATCAGCTGGGTAACTGGAGATGTAAGGAGGATAAGTGCCTTACTCAAGGCTGCACACGACGTTGGCAATAGTAATAGGCGTAGAGCTCAAGTCTTTTCATTGTTCTACCGAGCACTCTTCCACTTTGTGACTAAAAGACAGTTTCATTCTGTATTTTTCAAGACATAGGAACTAATTCATCAGTGAGGAAAAGAGATTAGTTGTGGTTTGTTGTGGTTTTTTTTTAATGTACAGAAATTTTCTCAAAGCTTAAAAATTCCTGTCCACCTGGACAGCAATCAAAGCTGCTTTGCTATTTGCTTTAGAAGTGGCTATTCACCTGCTCCAGATTAGGTCACAGACTCCAATACAGTTTTGTCCAAAGAAGGAGCTCTTGACGTTAAGGGTGGGAGATCACGGACTTTCCAAAGATGACAACTCCTCTTGCCAATACACAATTACTTGTTTCAGTCAGGAGATATCAGCTTTGTTTCATATAATCCATAAAAGCTAGAGTGGGATTTGATTATATTAATTTTGTACCTCTGTAAAGTAGAACTAATCACTTTATATTCAATAAAGAGGCATAATTGCATCTACAGTGATTCATCTGACCAAATGTAGTCATCTGGTTTATAGTTGATAATAACATCTACTAGAACTGACCAGTTCAGATATGCCAATCCACATTGAGACAACTAAGTTTACTAAAATGAATGCTGCCAATGCTACATTCTGTTACATCCAGAAATTTAGTACCATTTTTTCTTCCCAGCCTATCTAAAGCATATACATTAGGTAGTAGATTTTTCTCCTGTCCTTCTCATTGGCGTAAAGTAGAATATATGGAATTCCAATGGCAAACAGTTTGGAGGGGGGAGAGGGAGGGAAATGGAAAAAGGTGTACACTTTCTTCTTCAAGGAAAGCTAACACTGACTAAAAAACAGGCTAAAACCAGGAGAGTGCTGCTAAGTCCATGAGGTGTCCTAAGGCTGCTGGGCAGTGAAGTCTAGTTGCAGAAGGTGCCATGAAGAACTTCATAATAAAGTCACAGCACAGAGGTACATCTGTAATCTGATCACTTCATTTCCATTTCTTTAACTGCCTTATTGGTAGGACATAGTATTATTAGGAGCAATGTTAGGAATAGTCCCTGACACATTTTTCCCCAACTGTCTTGCTTATTGTCTGGAAAACCATGATTAAGCAGAAGTAAAACCATGCCTGGAAGCTTGCTTACAATTAATACCATAGATGGTTACCTATAACTGAACCTAACCATGACTCAGTCTTATTTTGTTTAATAGGGTAGACTTAGCCTAAAAGTCTAAATTCAGCTTTGTCGAGTGCAATGCCTAGTTAAGTCAAAACCCAAGGCTTTGGTCAAACTGAATAGCCCAACATGATTTATAGGTTGCCGTTTACATTATTTAGTTACTGCAATTTTTCTATTTTTCACTTCCATGTAATCCACTGCTGGAAAGATAATTCTATACAATGGTACTGACAAAAGTCGAACCTTGTTTTTAGATTGTAGGATTGTGTTGATTGCTGAAAGTTACCTCTATTTGATCATATTTTCTACCCTATATGAAATGTCTTCATTTGTTCTCAGTTGCGTTGCCATATCCTTTTGCCTTGTAGAGCTTTTATATCTAATTGATTTCTCATTCTATCCCAGCCACAGCTAAACACATCTGTATATATTTACAGTTCCATAAATCAGTAGGCAAATGAAAGCTGAGCAGGCCCATTGTGTAGGTGTGAATAGGTCATTGTTGCCATAATTAGCAGCACACCTACTGACCCTGATGGTTATTTCTTGTGTCATTGTTATATTGTGTCAGAAGAACCCAAAGATCATTTCATTACCTAAAATTTGTGACAAGTATTTGATAGACAGCAGTAGAAAGGGCAAACTCATATGAATTTTATCTCACTTAGCAATTACCATTTTTTTAAAGGGCAGGTTTAATGCACTGAGAAAATTCTTAAGATTGATACTACATTTGTGTTCATTACTTAAAAGAGTTGTTTGATAAAAGAATTCATTTACATTATTTCAAAAGAAAAAAGGTTTCCCTTGTCAGATGCTACTCCTTGTATACAACCACATTTATATTTAAAAAAAAGGTACATTTTTTTGAAAAAAAATTCAAGATGTGTGTTTTCTAGAGTAAATTTTTCTAATTAGTTAGTTCAAGTGTTACTGGCAGTTCTAAAGTTACTGGCAGTTTAAACATTGCAAAATTTATGTACTGGCATTCTTAAATTGAAATTACAAAACATGTTAAACTTATAATCTTAAAATACCAGTGTATTATGTACATTATGCAGATGGCTAACTATATACTGGACTGCAATAGTCACAGCCTGGCAGCATGTCAATGGAAATGATTATGCCCTCTCTGTTCAGCACTTGTAACTTTGCATCTATTCCTCATCCAGTTTTGGAGTCCCTCATATAAGAAAGACATTGAAAACTGGACTTAGTCCACTAAAGGGCCACTCTTGGGGACAATTAGGTGACTGGAGAACTTGAAAACCAAAGGGACCCGGAGAAAAATTGTTTATTCATCCTGAAGATGAGAAGGCTAATAGGGCTGAAAGACTGTTTTCAGCTATCTAATGCAGCTATCTAATGTTTTCAGCTATATCAAGGAGAAGTCAGACTCTTCTTGGAGGTGGACAGCAAATGCATAAAAGCAAAGAAACGCAAGTTGCAGAAAGGTAAATTTAGATTAGATGTAAGGAAAAAAAATCACAGTAATGGTAGCAAGAACCTGGAGCTGGGGTCCAAAGGCCCTGAGGGATAGAGATTTTGAAGACTTGATTGAGCAAGATCCTGTGCAATCTGTTGTAACATATAGGTCAGTCCTGTTTTAAGAGAGGTGTTGAATCAGATAACCTACAGGGTCCCAGCCTAAATTATCATAAATTTCTATGATGCATACCGGTTTTAATTTCTCCACATAATCTGCCCAAATCCTCCAGGAGAACTGATTATCCTCTTTTCTGAGAACCTGGAAGTCATATCCCCTGAGAAGTGTCAGACTTCTAAGGAATGATCTGCATCATATTATATACAAACTAGTTCTGATTATTGAAAGTAACACCTTAACTAATCTGCTTCACTAAAGCTTCTTGCTTTCTGTATTACAACACCTGAGTTGTTGCCAAAGACAGCTTCATATTTTCCTGAGGTGAAGCAGAAGTGTCTGTACTTGGCACCCTAAATTTCTAATGGAGGCTGATATTAGAACTGATGCTGTCTCAGTGACAGGTTCACTTTACCATACAACTGCAAAGAATGGGGGCATGTATATTGATAGGGGAATGTCCTGTGACATATCAAAGCTGTTTTCATTTTCATGCAAAAGAGAAGACAGCAAGTGGCAGTGTATGAGAACTAGTATATACTACAGTATGGGACATTTCCTCTTTCCTGTGTTTTGACCAAATGTTGCCTTTAAACATCCTGAAATGGAATCCCTGGAGATAAAATGTAAGAAACAAGGGAGTGTGTAAAGGTATTCAGAAGGGTATGTTTTTTGTAGTTCCCAGGTCACAAGGGATGGTGGTCTATTCCCATTCCCTAATTTCTCGTCTCCAGATGCTAAGACAACATCACACCAGTTTGATTAGGTCGGGATGCCTCCTCAGCACTCTCATTTTATGAATAAGAGGGAAAAAAAGAGTCAAAATTAATAAAAGAAAGCAAAAAAGATAGTATGAAGAAAAAAGAAATGGAAGATGGATAAGAAGAGATTTTCTAGAAAAGCTTTCTAGAAAATCCAAAGAGTAGAAAAACAAAAAGTCTGGGAAGAAAACTAGGGAAGCAAATATGTTCTGCACTTGGGAATTTGTTGTCCTACATTACAGCTGGAGAAGCCTGGAAGGAAGAGAGTCTGCTGTGCCTTACATGTTAACCTGAAGATATATTATTCTATTCTACAATGCAATGTCAAATGTCTCTTGGAAACCTAAATAGATTATGTCCACCGCTTCATCCCTATCTGCTGCCTGCATTCTCCTTATGATAAGACAGAGATTTATATTCTTATTCTTCTCAGATGGGTGCATCAATCTCTGCTGTCAGGTTGACTGTCTGAATAACAAACCTGCATATCACAGAACTGTTTTAAATGTAATGTTGATAGATGTTGTTTATGTGCACTTGGCATCAATTTACAGTCACTTCCCTACAAATCGCAATCTTCTCATGAAACCTCTATTTTCTATCTTTTCTATGTTCTTACCATGAAGAATTAACTATGATCATGGAGTCATTATTTGGAACATTTCTAGAAATTCTGTGCTTCCCTGTCACTAGGCCGAGTCACTAAGCCGCTTGCAATACTCACTGTTGCCATTCTCTTTCCAGCTGCAAAAATCCTGGTTTGCATTTTGGGGACAGAAGAGTTGCCAACACTGTCAGTGAAGCTCAATGTTTTCAGTGAAATCTGCAGTCTGATAAAGCACTGCAAAATGTTCTCCTCCCTCCATAACTGCTGTTACCTGCCAGCACTCACCCCTGTCCTCTGATAACCACGCAGGGACCTTGTGCTCGGCTCTCTGCACCTCCAGCCGCCGGCTCAGCTCCAGGTTGCAGCTCCCCACTCCTCCCTTCTGCCTATAGCATGCACCTACTTCAACCTTACATCTACTCCCAGCTACATTATTTGTCCAAATGCCATTTCTTTCCCCACATTCTTACCCTCTTCTGCTCTTTGCCTTTTTCCCCACAGGAACAGTGAACAGCAACTGGGTCTCGACCTAGCACTTGGTCTTGGCCAGTATAGTCAATGGCAAAACGTGGCTCCTTCTGAGATGTTGGTTCAGCTCCTGCTCTCATGGACCTACAGCAAGAAAATGTAAACTTCTCTGAGAATGTCGAAAGGCAAGTTTTAATCTCTCTTGAGTCTTGTTTGCACTGGCTTCTCACATAAACAAGGCACAGAAATAAAGTCAGAACATTTTTTATACAATTAATGGACTATTTACTAAGGCTGCATCATTATTAAAACTCTCAGTTTTGTTTTTTTAGTTCATTTTGAAAATATTATTCTCCTATGTATTTTGCACTCCTAATACACCTCCCTCATAAATCACAGGGAAGTGATTTTGCACATTGCTCAGCACATTACACTGGAATCTGGTTATTTCTTGCAGAAGCTTCAGACACCTTCATCTGTTTTTTGGTTTCAGACTTCTTGCAATGCTCAGTTTGCAAAGCTGGTATTTTACTAGCAATCCCTGTCATTGTAAACTCACAGAAGGTCTATTGTAATGCATTGTTTATGAGTTTGCTCTTTTCTTTCATATCCTCATATATCTTTAAAATAGTGGTTAATGTACCTGAGGATCCATGGGCTCATTTATCTCATACCACAGTATATTCTGCATGTTCTTCCTTGCATTTCTTGGTCCTTTTCCCTCAAGTATTTCAGTATTATCAGATTATAACTCACAGACATGTAAGATCAATATTTTTATGTAATTACAAATACATATAACTTTGAAAAAGTAATTGAAGAATATTAATGAATATTATAAAATGTTTTACTTTGATATCTTTTTAATATGCTGAATTTCTACCTTGTTGTTCTCGTCACAGGGAATTCAGTAGGAGACTTATCACAGGTCACAGTGGACCTTTAGATCAAACTTTAAAAGCTATGATATTATCATGAAAGTTAATGCTTAATTTGGCAATGAACATTTCAGAATGAGGATGGGCTCGATTAGTATGCAATTCTACTATAGTAAATAGAGTTAAACAATGGAAATGCTATGCATAAGCTTCATCTAAGAAATTTTGTTTATTTGTAAATGAATACCTGCCTATTAATTTCTAACAGAATATTGTTTAAATTACTGTTAAAAAACATCTGATGGACGAGTTCTGCCTATTGCAATGATATTACAAGTGCAAGGATTTCTTAACAGTCTGAAAATGGAACACATATACTACAATAGTGAACATGACTGGGAAATGAAATATTTATTTATTTATTCCAAAAAACAGACAAGACCGTCAGGTGAATTGTTTCAGACTAAGTGAGGCAATGACATTTTAGTTTTTCCCCAGCTTTGGGTGCAAAATCAAAATATTACATCATTCACGCAAAATGGAATTCTGGAAAACATCCATTTTGAATTAAAAATTCAGATTTGAAACTGAGTTTCTGGATGACATTCTGTCTTATTTCATTAACTTAAATACCAAATCAGCTAACTCAGGGATTATAAACTGAAAGAATCCAGTTGATCAAAACTAGTCGTTTCCTGAATACAGACAGTTTTAATTCATCATGCTTTTTCCAATGGTGCATTTCCAATAAAGCAGATTGTTTTTTACTATATGCTGAATATGTCGTTTTTTGAGGACCTGAAGTTTACAATTTATATATTTTATGTCAGTTTTTCAAATGATTGAAGAAATCAGCAGTCTCATTAATTTTTTACTCAGGTGATTAAATATGACCTAATTTTTTGGGAAATAAAGCCTAAATTCCTGAAACTAAGTTTTTTTTAATGAGGCCAGGCTGGATGGGGCTTTGAGCAACCTGCTCTAGTGAGAGGTGTCCCTGCCCATGGCAGGGGGGTTGGAACTAGATGATCTTTAAGGTCCTTTCCAACTCTAGCCATTCTATGATTCTATGATTCTATGAGATTTTTAAAGATATATGAAATGTAGATGTCCAATCCCAATGAAATTCAAAATACTCTACAATTTCTTTTTTTTTTCTTAAAAGTTAAAAGAGAAATAATCAACATAACATAGCATATTGGACAGTACAGAATTGTATTTAGCTAAAGTTTTACAGATTGTTATATTGTGTTATTGTATTTCTGAAAGACTCTAGTTTGCTCAAAATTCTTTGGTCAATGTTGTGCATTCACTTTTTTCCTCCTCTTCCTTGATGCATGTACAATTACAAAATTTAACCAGAGAGTTGATTCTAAAGGTTCTGTATGTTGTTATTTAAATATTGATTACAGGGCATAATGAAAAGCAAGAAATTGTCCCAGCAAATTATTTTGCAATGTGACAAATAATCTTATCCTGTGAGACAAAAAGAAAAAAAAAAAAAAAGAAAAAACCAAAAAGCAAACAAAGCCAACCAAGCAAACAAATAAAAGCAGCATGGAAGACCAAATGTTGCTGTGAGTTAAACCAATGCTTGGAAAGAACGATGAAGGAAACAGCTATTTCATTAAAAACTATTCATTGTCATATGACTCAAGAAATATGCTTACACCGGACATATTGTGTAAAATTTTATGACTGTTACATTTGAGCATTTGGGAAGGACTGTTCATGTAGGTATCATGGCAAATTTCACTGAGTGAGCGTCTATCTACTGAGCAGGGTACATATATATATTTTGAACTAGTTCATCAAGTCAGTGACTTGATTAATCTTATTCCAGTACTTCCAGTTTTGTGTCTCTTTGATTCAGCTGTAAAGTGAAGGCTTATGCAAGGTGAACTACCTCTTATCAATCAAGAAGTTCACATCTTCAGTGACTGCAATTCTTTGAAGTGCTGGGAGAAGCAGAAATATTTATCATGTTCTCAAGGAGGTTTCTGAACCTCTCAATCTTACAGCTACATCACAGCCAATGCCTCTTTCCTTCTTCAGCCCTTTCGTAGACTGTGAAATCAGCAGTTTAAAAAGACATTCTCAGCACGGGAAGCACAGAGGAACTAGGACACATAATCAATCTTCAGACTCCTGTGGAACCTGTTAACAGGTTTTTATTTCTGTAGTCATCCAAAGGATTAGACTGCTTGGTAAAACAACTTCACTCTCTCTCTGCCTCTCTCTCTTTGTGTGCCTTATCCCGTTTTCCTCTCTCTGTGATACTGCTACATGTTGCCTATATTTTCGTTTAATTCCTTTTGTAAAATATCCATTACTACCTTTTTACTCAGCCAAGCACATTCTGCAGTGAGATCTCAGCTGCTTATATGCACTTGAAAGATACACTCAGCATGGTATCCTTAGAAAAAGGAAAAACAAAACCTACCATAGGGTTTATTTGTGCTGTTTCAAAAGTTCAGCCAGAAAGAAAATAGCAACATCCCAGTCAACATAGCTTTCATTAAGTGTATGTGAAATGCAGGGATCATGGTACCATAGAACTAAATAAGTTAATATTATGTTCGCAAGCTGGTGGTGTCTTGATCATTGATAAGTGGAAGCTGGTATTTCCTGTGCAGTGTTCTAATTCCCCCTGGCACCTTACTCCTGAATGCATAATTGGGTTTACAAGTATTGTTCTACTTTCTTACATACCACACTGTGCTTTCCCATCGTTTTTCGTTGCTTCCAGACATTTCTATGAGATCCTGTAATAACCTTGATCTCTTCCAGTCACTTTATTAGGCTCCCCTGGTAACCATCCTCACAGTGAGCTCTTGACAGCACTCATCAATTCTGAATGCTTCAATTAATTGCACCAGCACCTATCTCCTGGCTGCCTCTATTAGTGCCTTCCACCAGTACTTAAAAACCTCCAGCAAAGCAACAGAGTGAGATGGCAACAGCTCGGTGACTTCAGTGCAGCAAAGATGGGCTGATAGTTTAAGCAGAAATTTTACTCAGAAATATCCCGCCATCTCCCCCTCCCCCAAATTCAATTTTCAGCCCTGTTTCTAGGGACTTGTAATAACATAGAGATCAGGAAAGACTGATAAACCGGTCTGGTTTTGGATTCTTTTTTTCCTTCTTGTTAGTAAGGGTATACTGTTCCCTTCATTGATGAGCTCACGAGGGAGTAAATTCAGAGGCCTTAAATACAATGTTTACTCCTTTCCAGTTCTCCTCTGTTCAGGCATTTGGGATCAACGTGTACATGCTTGTGTGTGTATGTGTATGCGTGTTTGGTGTGACCTGCAACTTCTGAAGACACAAAGTCAATTGTTCCGCCCAGTTATTTCACTGTGAATTTATTATTTATGTAATAATAAAAAATAATATTTGCATGTTTTTATGGAAATTCATCTGAACTGAGAAGGGAGAAAAATTATTTTAAATTCATATTTTTGTATTTTCATATTAATTCAGCAGTCTTACACTTTTAACCGTAATACATAATTTGGGATCTGACCGAATAAAAATACAAATTAAATCTACTGTTCTCCTGCAGCTGCTAAGTACTGGTGTCACCAAGTTTAGTGGAAGGCAGTCACTTTTAACTATAAAAATTTTAAAGTTTAAAATAATTAAATGCTGAACCCAGTTATTGGGAGGCTAAATACACAGTCCACACAACTACTTGCACTGCAGAAAGAAATCCTAAGGTACTGAAGTGAACATAGACAAATACTTTCTTCCAGAAAGAAAGAGTAATCTAATCTAAATTTATTGGTTACAATCTTTGATGTTATCTGAAGCTTGGCTCATCTTGAACATGTGCATACGTGTGCATTTACATGAAGCATCATAAACTTACCTTTCTTTCTACATAGTGTGTAAAACTGAATTTGGTAGAAATATTCATCCTCAAATTCAAAGCTCAGATATGCCAGATGTGATCTCATCTTTCTTGCATGTTTTTAACATCTTTTTTATAGATATCATTCTCAGTATGCTGAGAATTGAGTCAGATGTATGTTTGGGGTAAATTCTATCTGGTCTATCTATAACATTTCAGTTTCAATAAAGCTCATAGAAGCCACATAAGTTTGTCCAGGAGGAGAATTAGGGTTTTAATCAATACACCTGCTTGAAAAGTTTTCTATTACTATTACGAAGGGTAATACGGTGAAATTGAGTGCATTTTACATTTGAATAGAGAACAACTTTTTTGCTGTAGTTGTGCTGATTGTCTTACTGTAAAATGTGTTGTTTCTCTAGAGAATAACTGGGATCTGGTAAACAATGGAGTTGAATGCCTTGTATGCAGTTTGTAACTTATTGACAGTGAAGGAATGATCCAATTAGTAGGTGATTAATCACAGGTTGCTGTAGGTCTCAGGCTGTACATTGAAAATTTATGGGGTAAAAGAGTATTTCATGCACATGCCTTCACCTAACAGGTAATCACCATCTGGAAATGAAAACTACATAAAAAAAAAGAACAACATGGGCAGCAGCATGAAGTACTAATTATATGATTAATTCTCATTGTCACTGAGAACCATACCATTACCAGGCAATCATAATTATAATGACAGCATCTGTGTTGCTTTGTTACCATTTTAAAAATTAATTAATGTTTTATTGTCAGCAAACAGCAATGGAAATATTCAACATTTCCAGCTCAGAAAACTCTTCGGTGTTTCAACAACACAGAAAAGTAAAATTGACTATACAGAATTTAATTGTAAGACATGAGAAATTGTGCAGCATTTCAAAGAAAATTTAAAATATTAAAATGCTAATTTTAAGAGAAAACTAATTAACATACGAAGTGACATGTTTTATTTTGTAATGGAAAAAGTGAAATAATAAAATAAACCCACAGCTCTTTAAAAAAAGTAGAAATTTTTCCCATTTTTATTTTGTGGATTAGTGTTAGTAAATTGAGATACCGTAATAATAATTCTCATCCTTGTTTGTGGCACATACATCCCACCATGATTTATCAAACTATCTTATACACACCTGTTATTTTATGATTTCCAGTTTTCTGTTGTTCATCTACCAAAAATATCTGTCGAATTTTTTATTCCACGCTAGATAAGCATGACTAAATTTCAGAAAATAACCTCATGATGCTTAGATCTGACAATAATGAGTAATACAAAAATGGTATTTTGGTAAAGTAGATGATGAAATAGGATAGAAAAATATATTTGTCAGTGCTGAACTATATCCCCCAAATCTTTTCAGTTTTGCAATAAAATATTTCAAATTATATTCAACATACAAAAATTAGAAGAGTGAAAAAATTGTTAAATTCAAAGTTAAAAATACCAATTTTCAGGTGAACAGGCAAAATAAATCTTCATCACCTTTAAGTGTTTTATGGCCTAAGTTAGTAAAACAGTACCTTTGAGTACCATAGTAAGAGACTGAAAAGGAAGACTTTAAGGCGTTGAATCTTCATGCGTACTTCTCAAAATCCTATTTCATATATTATTTGTTACACCACTGTATCCTTAATCTTGGTGTACTGTTTGTGGCTTAGCTGTAAGACTGACCTAGGCACCCTGGGTTCCCTTCATAAGCAACAGAGAAAACTAGGACTGCATTGACATAATTCTTTTCATCCCAAAGTAGATGGCTAAAATATAGACTATAAATCAAAAGACTAAAAACACTTATTTCTTGGAATCAGCTGCAAGGGTGCCTTAAAGTTCACCAGATTTCAACCCTACTGCTTTTATCTTTCACATTCAGTATGACATGGTAGATTCATCAAATAAATTAACTTGATCATGCATGATCTGCTTTCAGTAGACCAGTGAAAATAAAGGCAAAAAAAGTATTGCTTCCTTAGGAAGACTGCCTTCATGGTCCTATCTATAACTATCTTTCATGGGTGCAATATGGCAGAAAAGACAATGATCTAGTGGACTTGAAGACTTCTCAAATCACAGAGTTACTGAAGAGCTGGTGGTCAGTTTTTTCTTTCTTCTCCTGCTGATTTCCAAACAATAAAAATCACCCAACTGATGTATCTGTGTTCTGCACTCACAGTTAAGTAATGCATACTAAGAGTTACTTTACAGAAAAACTCAACCACAGACAGCCTTACTGGCCTTCACGATAGCAGAAACGGTCAACACTTTCTGTGCCTGACCTTTAGCTGCTAACTGCCACCAGATTTCTAAAAATGTCGTAGTAGTTTTACATGTTGAACAAAAGGCAGCTCTGGTCCTGCTTGCAGAAAACATAGAAATAATAGTATTGCTGAATTTATTCAGACAGCCTGGATAATCCTGTCATAAACAGAGAAACTTTTCAGACAGAGCAGAAAAAACATCCTTTTCATGCTGGTGGTATATTGACCTTCCTTCATTTTTCATCCTTCCCTTATTTTTAGAGGGACAGTAGACAAGTGAGTCGGGGTAATTCTTCTAGAGTTCTCAGAACTTATTACATGGAGGCAAATTATTTCTAATTTTGTGACCAGTTTGGAAACTACCAGAGATATTTAGTCCACTTTTAACCATCATCAGAAGACAATAATTATGGTTTGATTCTGACTTTTCCTATTACTTAACAGTGATGCCGAAACACAATGAATGGTTAATAGTGATGTCAAAACATTGGCCAATCCTAACAGTAGGTCTGTGGGGTTCCCTTCTTTCCAGGGATCTGGGTAAATGTTAATCTTGGTGTAGGATCGTTTAGTCACTTTCAGTGAGTTTTATTTCAGTTACTGCTCAAAAAAAATTTTTTCCTTGTTTGTCAGTCCTGATTTGTTCCAATTTGATTCACTACCACCTCTAACTTAAATGAAACTCACAAGGTGCATCAAGAGAAAGCAAAAGTGCTGTTGGACTTACACAGCATTTGAATGAGATCTATGAACCTCACTTTAGATAAGACTAACACTGTTTAGTTGACGATTTACAGGGCAGGAATTATTTCTTCTATGTTTTTTGAGAAACTTGCATACATTTTTCAGAGCTGTATTCATGGGTATGTAGATGAAGTAAAAGTAATATTAGTATTTCTTTACTCCTGTGGCATGGGCTGATTTGAATTAACAAGGGTGTGAAGGATAAGCAGATCTTATTTTCATTGTGGACTCTAATGCTGAGTCTTTTGAATATCAGGTTTAGTTTACTGAAATATAATTTTTACTGACCAGTGACAAAATCATTGAGAAAATACCTGGTCCAAAATATAGGTGGCTGCTTATTACAGGGCTCTTTTAGTAGAGTATGCACTAGACCCATATTCCACAGACTAGACTGGCTTTCTGGTGGTTTCTGGGGATGTATACATTCTTCAAGAGTGTTTTCTTTCACAGTACAACAGAACTTGAACTTGTGGACTTTCAGAGCTTGTTACAAAACTCTATTTCTTTCTTGAGCAATTTTTTTTGTCTGTGAAAGGTTAAAAGCTTTCATAAGAGAAAGGTTTTATTGGGTCAGTGACATGTTCCTGATCAGACAGAGACAGTTTAAGAGGAGAATATTTGTGTTTTGGGATAAATCATTGAATACAAATATTGGCTATCTCTGTTAGGAATTTTTGTACCATGTTTAGAGCATTGGTAAGGATTTCATATCCTGGGTTGGAGTATAGGAACACTGCTTTAATTTAGTGATTTTAATAGCTTTAGCACCTTCCTTCCTGCAAATTCATTGTTTCAGAGCTCATACCTCTGCCTTCACACAAAGTAGGTATCTTTCACAAACCTCTAACAGGAAGCTTCCATATTGTGATCTGACTCTGGTGTGAGTCTTATGAGATAAAGATAACCTAGACATCAGAGAGACACAGGGTTTGCATTTCTCATATGGTTTCACATAATTTTGTGTCTGTGGTCATTCAGGTAGCATACACATCTAACTACTTAATTTACTTATGCAATCACAGATTATGTTATCATGTGATTTATCCTTCAAAGTACTCAAGGATAAAGAAAGTGAAATTATAGCTCAGATTTACACAAGCAGGCCCTCCATCTGGTTCAAAGTTCCCTTAAAATAATCAGAAAGAAAAAAGTAGTTAATATTGCTGAATCGATTGGAACAGATTTTCAAAATTTTGTTGCCCTAACTTTTGGAAAGACAGTAAGACAGAGAATAGAAGAAAGGGGGAACTCCTTGATTTGAACCTCAAAGCACTGTCACTTCTGTTTTCACAAACTGCATGGACTGAGAAAGCATTTGAGAATGTGGATGGTGCCTCAGAAAGTTATTTGAAGTTCTTCTCTTGACTGTCAGGGATAGTATAAGAAGAGAGACACAGAATATCCTTTTAGTCCCAAAGAAAATATTTAATTCCCCCCTTTTCATTGAATATTAGAATTGCACAAACTGATTCAGACTTTAATTAAATTCTCCTCTGGCCAGCTTTTGGGTGGTTACTCCAAACTTGATATTAAAAGAGGAATTTGCCAGTGAAATTAAGTCTAAGTGTGTAAGTTACAGCAGCCTCAAGACAGTAGCCATACTGGAAATTAATGTAAGTTTATAAACCTGCTTATTCTGGTTTAGTGGAAAAGCACCTTATTATTTGCCCTGATAAATGTTTGAGGTATGCATAATCCTTTAAAATCATCATATCTAAAAGCAGAAATAAAGAAATAATATCATCTATTCACGGAAAGGATATTTTTCCTTTCTTTTGTACACTATTCATTTTGTTTCTCTTCTGCATTTTTGAAAGGGGTGGGTTTTTTTACATCACCTAAAGGCTACATCACGTAGAATGCCAAACTGTGCATGTCTAAAGTAGGCTGAAGGTTTACAGAGCAGATTCTGGAACATGAACTTCTGCAGTCAGTAGAGGTAGGCAGTCAACACAGAGCCACAACGCTACTTCTCTTTTTTCC
The DNA here is from genome assembly GCA_002844005.1 of Limosa lapponica baueri. NCBI lineage: Eukaryota > Metazoa > Chordata > Aves > Charadriiformes > Scolopacidae > Limosa > Limosa lapponica. The sequence continues at coordinate 2,639,580 of KZ505647.1, read as the reverse complement.
CTTTAGATCTTTTAAAATATTCTTTTTAAAAACAGTTCACATTATATGCTTCCTGGATTATTTTCTTTTCTTTACCAAGACAAGTTGTGTAAAATGGGTTATTTATTTGGAAATGTATGGGGGTTTTGCCAGTTATTCGGTCCATGGTGATGTGATTCATGAAAGAAAATGACTGAATAGAAATATTTCTGAATAGAAATAGGTTGATATAGGAGGCAGTTTGTGCTGTATAGGAAACAGTTTGTGCTGCAATGCAGGAGGAAATCTGGGATTTTGCCCTTAAAGGATTAGAGAAGAGAGTGTGATTCAGGAACATGTAACATAGTGCTATAATTAATAAACATGTAAATTGAGTTGTTCTGCCTGTTTAGTGTGGATATCCCTGTGACAACAACATAAGTTAATGGGAGATTTACATATTCCCAAATATGGAATTTCCATCCTAAACCTTGAGAAAGGTGGCCTGCCTCCTCCACTCAAACTTCACAGAAAAGGTATTCAAAACTCCTACTAATGCCAATAAAGAACAAAAAAGCAGTATACACCCCCAAAAATATACTTTGTTTAGAAATGAAAAGGAAAGGAACCCAAGCAATAGTAATAGCAATAATAGCTATAATACCAATAGCAATAGTAATAGTAAGTAATAATAACCCTACCTAAACCCGGGAAAAATACACTGTGAAAATCCAGCAATGCAAATAACATCCTTTTACACTGTGGCAATAGGTGATAGCACTAAGTGCTGGATTCATATATCTAGAAAAGACCAATGCAGTCTGCATTATCCAAGCTACATCTTGTTTGAACATGACCATCTATCTATAAAGGTCTCATCTGTCTGAAAAAAAAAAACAAAAACCAAATTGGCAGTGATTGAGGATCCACCCAGACCAGTCAGAGTTTTGTTTTTCTGCACAAGACAGAAGCACGCCTACATAGATAAGGAAAACCAGTTGATGAACTACTACACCAAAACTCAGGTGGAAAGAAGCTCCTTTTGAAAGCTTTCAGAGGTACTGAGCTTTTTCTTGATTGAACAGGAAAATTAGATACTGCTTTTAGGAGTATTTCATCACTAGACATCTGGAACTGGTGCCAGGTGAGTACTTAAGCCAGAGAAATTAGGTTCCTTCTTTGGTGTCTTTTTGAGTTGGACATTCTTTTTCAGACACTGTTCCCTAGGAAAAACTCCTTCATCTCACAAAGACAGGTTAATTCTTTCTTTGTGGAGGTGCAAAATTATCAGTTGTCTTGGAGTACATACACAATGCATCTATAAAAATCCTGTCTCACCAGTCGGGAATATTTGTTTTTCCTAAAATAGATTTAAATCAGTCAACATCACCTCCTAAAAGCAAAATCCTAGAAAAACAAAGGATTCCTGCATGTAACCAAGATCAAATATTGGCAAACTAAGAGGAAAAGTGAGTTCAGACTGAAAATTTTATGTTAGGCCAGCCTCCTTCATTTCATCCAGACCTTCTATGGCAATTATGGGTATTTTGTGACCTGATACTGGCAGAGAAATGAGTCTCAACTAAGCAGAATTCAAATTGTTTTGGAAAAGGTCAAAGCCAAATCTATAAATCTATCCTCGAAACTGACTGCTAAATGTTTTGGATTAAGTAGGGTTACAAAGTACATATTCTGGAAGAAAGCACCGCTCAGGTAGATGTCATAATTTTGAATGGGTTTGAGCTACACAATTTGATGAAGGGTCAAAAGTGTGAATGATGGAGTCAAGAACAAGAGGTTAAAACCTTGGCAAGCTGAGAGCTAAATATTGTAAGAATTTCAACAAGAAACCACCAGAGTTTCCAGCATCATCTAGTCTGGAAAAAAACTGAAGGTCACCTCAGACAAAAGAAGCGTAATAGCTGCTTCTATTCCTTCTTTTTGTTTCCCTTATTTTTGCAAAGTAGCTTTCAAATGTACTGAATCCTCATTCCTTACCTTTATCCTAATACATGAAACTTGTCCAGGAATATTCTGGGCACAAAGACAACCTGGCATAAACCAACCTGTGTTTATGCAAGTCTTACCATTTCCAAAGTAGGGGAGGGAAAGATGCCTTTTGAGAATGTTTCCTGGGACCTTGCAAGTGCTGAATCATGCCCAAGTTCTGTCTGGAAGAGTTCTAGTTGGCCTGAGCCCAAAGCATGTCAGGCACAATTCTCACAGTTCAGTTGAATAGACTTTCAAGTTCCAGTGGCTGGTAAAGTCCCTCAATGCTCTTCAGTTTACTTGGCTATCACACATAGGGTTTCATCCAGTGCGCTGAAGGTAATTGTCCTCCCTAAGCTAATGCTGGGAAAAGCTCACAACAATTTGTGCATGCTTATGCACTGGCACTTGTTGCTTGCTATGCTGGGTTAAGATTTGGGGGTTCCTACATGCCAACATTTCTTTTGTAAAAGGATTCAATCTGATCCTGAGTATGAGGGACCACTTTTTGTGTCTGCATTACAACATTAATCCATTCAACTGAAATGTCAACTGGCAATGCTTCTAGCTGTTGGATTTGGGAATGTAGTTTATCTGACTAAATGTTTACCATTAGCTTTCATCTAATAAAGGTATGTATGTGCAGTTATTTGCAGGCGTGGGTTTGCATATGCAAAAGTAAAGGCACTAAATCACATGATTATTCTCTCTTGGTCATAACAGAAGCTTGTACTAACCTGAGAATCTTGTACTAACCCGAGAATCTTGTACTAACCCCTACCTAAATATGAAACATTCAAACACGCCCCTCTTTGCTGCACTGCTTCTGTCCTAACTTCATGAATTCACAATCAAGCAGTGTTTAGCACTGTGTAATTACCTTACATAACATATAACACATAAGTAGTACACAGGTATAAATAATAAAAAGGCAGGAAACTAACATCACTAACTCCAACTTCTAAAAACGACTGTAGTACGTTTCATAGTAAGATCGGCATTTCTCTTGGCCAGTGTGCCTAGCAGCTTCAACTTTTAGACTTCACTGGAATAAGCAACAAAAGATACAACATTTAATTATTTATCTGATAAATAGCTTATTTTCCTGATTATACCCGTAGACATGAAAGAGGAAAAATACAAATAAACTTATTTTCATTATGGACAGGATTGTTTTCAAAGAGAATGATTTCCATGAGTCACCGGTAGAACTTTAGCTTTTATGCCAGAATTATTCAGCTTGAGACTGTCTGACTAAGAAATTATTTTTTCCATTAAAGGCATGATGCAAATGTTTTTAAAACTATCACTTTGGAATAATTAAATGGAACATTGGAGTCACTTCATAATGTCACTCTACAAGCCTTCTCTAATAGAGCTTCCTCTCCTGTTCCAAAACGGGCAATTAGGTAAGAGTGACAGCTGTTGAGGTGGCAGATGCCAGTGTCAAACTGGTGATAAAAATACTGATTTTTCTCTTCAAAAAAAAAAAACAAACCAAAAAAAAAGTCCTTTTAGTGTGTGGTGGAAAAGATACAATAAATCAGCTCCAAGTGGCAGACTGGGATTTCTTAGCCTTTCAGTTCCAAACACTTGCTTTACTTTTGATTGTATATAGGGACCCAGAAAAGCTAGACCCAGAAAAATGGATATACCTGCCAGTATAGGTCTCAATCTCATTTGAAACGTATTCCTAGAATACCAGATGTGTGTTTGCAAAAGCACTTATTTAAGAATTTGAACAAATTGGATGAGAAGGAACACTGTGGAGACAAGGTACAAGACCAGGTACTTCTAGGAAGATGGAAGTGACATCCATGACTGTCCTCAATATAATAAATTTTAATCTATCTGGTGACTAGTTTTTCTGCTGTCTCCCTGAACAAAAAGGAATAAATTGTCTTGAACACTTCAAAATTAATGTGAGCCTGTTGAAAGCGATACAACACATCACACCTCTGTGGTTGAATTCTCATCTTCCAAAATGGGCTGTCCACATCTGTTCTACTTACTGGGAACAGCCCACTATTCCCTGCTCCATGGCTGGGAAACACAACAAAACAGGTTAGCAATTGGCACAGGCTAGTAGAATGCTAGGGGGAGAGTTTACGGTATCACTATGATCTGCTCAGATTGTGTCCTGCCTTGATACCTAGCACAGACATAACTACAAAGAATTTCTTGAAAGTTATGTGAAAGAGGAGAGTTTGTTCTAAAGCAGGATTGAGGGAATTTTTACTTTCTGGGTGCTAAGGATTTTTAATTGATTATTTAAACCACAATTTGGTTTTGTTCAGAAAGAATATGATGAAAAAATATCCTGGCTATGACGCATATGAAATGAAATCGCAGGCTGTGATCCTGTAATGGGTATAAATAAGATGTTTTTATTTTTCCACAGGAGAATAAAAGTTAGCAAATTAATAAAATAACCAATTCCCAGTTTTGGAATTAAGATGGACTCTTTTGTCTCAGGCACTCTTAGTATTTGGACCATCTTCCCTCCAAGTTCTACTTCACCTTAGAAGACTTAATTCCAGAAGTCAAAATCAGATCTTATTTTTTTAAACCCTTCCCATTTTCCAATTGTTTTGTTTTCAGGCAAAAGAGGCAAATGTGTTCAGTTAATGGAATTCTCAAATAGGTAGGATAGAGATACTGTGTTTTATGTATTTTCCAGCTGCGCTTCTCAACTGGTGTATGGCAAGGTAGAGCTATATAAAGCTAATTAACACCTCCTTACCCTTTCAATTCCTTGATACCTAGCTCACAGAAGGAAAACATTGATAAAACAAAGACAACTATATCTGTGATAGCTTCTTAATAATGTATCAATAAAATGTGACCAAGAGCATGTAGCATATCTTCTGGGGTCTTAGAATTAAATAGTCATTTTGTTAACCATTGCAAATAGCTTTGTAGATGACGTTATTTATATGAACATGAGAATGTAAGAAGTGTAATATGAGAGCAGATTAAAGATTAATTTCAATAATTACCATATCCAATAATAATCATATATGAGAATGGTCATTACTGAGTGCCTTAATGAAGAATTTAGGAATAGAGAAGAAAGTATTGATATTTACGCCAAATACTTATGTTGCTACAAATCTGTGGCTCAGCTTCTGAGTTAAAAGACATTTATTCTACACAAATAACTTTGGTTTTATTTATTTGTTCATTACTTTGAAGACAACGTGGAGACAGAAAAAGTCTGAATCTACTAACTAGATTATGATGTTTTATGCATATACCATCTGGTGAGACCAGTTGAGGTGATGCACCAGCTTCTATTTTTTTTTCATCACTGCTAGCTGATGCCAGCGCAAGGACAAGATGTTCAGCGGGTGAATCTTTTTCATTTTGGCGTAGTTGTGGTTCTGAGATCCAGTCTCAGAAATGATGGACTTTTTTGGATAAAGGTAGCAGATGTAGGATATTTTTTGCAAGTTCAGTACTCTTTCTTGGGGTTTTTTGGGGGGTTTGGTTTTTTATTTAGATTTTGGGGAGGGGGTGAGATTCTTTAGTATTATAAGAAACATAAACATTTCAGAAATGCCAAAGTAGTTCAACAGTTTGAAATTCCTTTACATTTCATGAACAAATTATTTGACACACTTTGGCACTTTTGTTTCAGCCAAAAGTAACCATGAATTCCTTGTTTTCCTTGAAGTGCCTTTTTCAGTGAATAACTTCTTTGCTGCTGTTGCCATTATTTGACTTTTTTCCAGGCTTAGAGGTATTAGTACTGTTTTGAAGGCCTGCATAATGATATTGTGATGTGTGACTGAAGCAGAGAGACTACTGTTACAACTCAGAAATAAAACAATTACTTTACCTCCTAAGGCATCACTTTATATTTTAGCAAAATCTTCACTTTAATTTTGCCACCTTCTACATTACCGTAGGACTATAGTGGTCTTCCAGCAGATAAAGGAGGTAATGCACTGGTATACTTATTATCTATCATTTAACATAATGTACATGCATGTGAATCAGCCAAGAATATAAAAAATAGTAGAGAAAGAGATTCATCTCACAGGTGATTGTCCACACAGACAGCTTGCTGAACATCTAATACTCTGACAGTAAAACATATTTATTTCAAATAAACAGGTATGATGTGGAGGAAAAAAAACCCTCATGATCAAAGGAATAAGTTTGGTGAGTGTGTGGATTGCTTTCAGTTTATTTATAAATGTTGGTCTACTGAAGTTAATTAATACAACATAAAGCAGGCTCTGTCATGATAGTCTAAAGAACCTATTATTCAGTTCTGTTAGATTTTCAAAATAGGTTAATGCCTGGCTCCTTTCACTGTTTTAAGGATTGATTTTACTTTTTTAATGCAAATGGTTCTTTTGTAATTATGGTCTTTTAGCCTTTCTGACCTTCATCATAGTTTAATTTATATGACTCCTTTGCTTTTGAAAACAACTCATTTTTACATTTAAGAACTGAACAAAGAGGAAATTATCTATCTGCTTTATTGACTATATTGTACCTTAATTTTTCGTCAGCTTTTAAGTTCATTTCATGTTTATACCCGTGAGCACTAAGTCTTTTAATATTATCTTGTCAAGCTTATTTTTACATTTGTCAAAGTCCAAGGAGTTCTCGTAGTGAAGATCACTCTGGCCATGTTGCTATCATGGACCTTTTAAATAGACAAAGATACCCCATAGAATGGGAAAACTCACATCTGTCCAAAATTTCTGTCCCTTGTGACTGTCACTTTGTTCTACTCTTTGAAGAAGGAAATTTCAAAGATCTTTTTACTGCTTCAATGTAATGGCTGCTTATACTCTTGAATAAAATTTTCACGGTATATATATGTCTGTTAGCTAAATACATTTTCTGTAGTCAGAAAAGAAGACATTTCCCTCCTGTCTCAGATCAACAGGGAAATTCCAGCATTTCCAGTCAGCCTATTAGACATCATGCAACATTTATGCCTTCGTGTGCCTTTCTATAAGAATTGTTATATATACTGTTCAGAGTGGGAATTCTGTGACAACAAATTAGTCATATAGTACAGAGTCATCAGACTAGGCAAAAATTTGCTTAATTTGCCGATAAGAAAAATATACGGTGCACAAATAAACTCTAGCATTGAAGTCAGTTGTTTGGAGAAACACTTCATGAGGTGAAATAAATCCATTTTTTTCAGCATCTTTTAAAAGCCTTAGATGACCTTAAATTTGACTTAAAAGATTTGTCAATGTTTTAGAAATATTCGGGTTTGGAATGTATTGTTAGGTTTCTAAAAGCACAGTCAAACTGTTTGTATCCTTTGGTCCCAAGAGAGGTGTTCACATCATTATCATGTGCTGCAACAATCAGAAAATGTGCCAGTTTTTACCATCATCATGTATACTCCACATAATTGGGCCATGCTTAATTGGAAAGTTCCCAAGGGAAGCATAATGATGCTTAATTAAGATAGTTGTGTCATCAGGCAAAGGTTGCTTTGTAATTAAAGCACACAACTATGCAAATCACTTCATCTCTCCCTCTCTCATCCCCCTCTTTCTTTCTGTCTCTGCTTCTCATGCGTACTCTATCAGTCACATTTATGAACCTGTAAAATGAGGTGAATACCTGATTCACAAGGAAGCTACTCCTCAAGGGTTAGGAAGTACTCTGAAATTGTAGCATGTAAGGCAAATGTGTTCAAACACCTTCAGGATATTCCCATGCTGGACAGCAGACCATAGGCCAGGAGTGACCACAGTAGCAGAATTAGCATCAGTTTACACATCTCTGCTCTGGCACTGAAAATTTTCTGGTTTTGTTCTGGAATCATAAGAATAAGCTACCAGACAGGATCATCCATCTGTTCCTGTCTTTGGCTTCAGGTGTAACTTCTCATGTTAGTAACAGATGCTCGAGGAAGGAAAGATGAACAGTTTTAATAATTTTTTTCCTGTGTTGCACAGGCAGGGCTAGTAAACTGTTTCTATTTAACAATCTAGCTACATCCTATTAATTTTTAGATACATATTAATCTCTGGGCTGTCTGGATTGTCTATGTCTTATTTATCCTTGATGGTGGGATATACAATTAGTGACATAAAAGGTTTCAAAACTTAAACTCCTTAAGAAGTAAGTTCTTCTGCTGCACCATATATATCTCAAAACAACTCCTTGAAGGTCAAGGTCCAAACTCCTATTCCAGCTAATGCCACTCAGAAATGTCCTTTTACTGAAGAATTTGGGCTAACAAAGAGAGGAACAGGGTAGTATACCCTTGTCCAAGAACAGTGAGTGTATGACTGAAGGGTTTTTATGATTTACATATTTGTGGCAGAGCTGTTGTGCAAGAATCAACAATGCAAAGACAAGGAGGAGACTCCTGTTGAGTTGTGAACTTTGTAAGAGTTGTGAGTATCAACTTCAGTGAGAGGCTTAGATTCAGCTGCCCTCTCCAAGCTAAAAGTGATCACTGGTATCTAGCTTCCAGAAAAGGCAAGAACACATATATTTCCTTTTGCTGACTATTTGCTAAATAGGAATGGTCATGACTTGCTACTCAGGGAAAGAACTTTTCTCCCTATGTGAACACTCAGTAATAATAGAATTGCCATGCACATATTTTTCTCTACATTAAATTCTGTACGCTAATTTTTTCTGAATCTGAAGGCAATTTAGGGTTAACATATTTTCCAGAACCCAAGACACTTGTCAGTATGTGTTGCTCATTACAGACTCATTCTCCTAGCACCACTGGTAGCCTGAGGACGGCAATACTTAGCTTTTCATAATTGTCTGTTTATAGCTGAGCTGAAAGTCATTTTCTCATGATGTAATTTATGGGCAGTGGCAGGCTCCCCTCGTCCCTGCTTTGAGCAACAGTGCCAAGAACAATATGCCAATCCTTATGCAACAATCCTTGTGGCTGGAATGCGCTTGTGTTGAAAGCATCACAGGAACAAAGCTTCACTGCCAAAACTTTGTCATGTAGCTTCAACAGATTCTATCCTGTGAAGAAATCAATCCCCAGGGTGTATTTGCCAGTGGGGAAGAGGAGAAGAAAAAAGCTGGAAGGTCTGTGTGGTTGTTTAAATAATTCCCCATATCCAGAGAAGCAAGCAATGCAACTTGGCACTCAGAAAAGATTTCTTTTTTGCTGGAGAGTTTATTTTGGTTCACGGGGCGGGGTGGGGAAATTTGTATACACATACATAAATATATCTCAAATCTATTTCCAGTACAGCCCAGTGAACTTGGTGTTGGGAATAAGGTTAGAGGTGTCTTAGAGATAAATCTTCCTAAGATTTTTTTTTGGTATATTATGAATCTTTCCATAGAAATGTAGTTTATAATAGTATTATCTGAGCACTAGGCGAGACTACTCCATAAATGTGCTTTAATTCAGTGGACATTGGGCTGACAAACTTACCTTTCTTCTGGTTCTTCCCTATGGCCCACAGCACATCAACATTTTCTAAAGTTCTTTCAGTGCATTTTTTAGTTTATGGTGGGATATGTGCTTCTCCTGGCTACTCTTGAACGGCAGAGAGAGATAGGAAAAACAGAAAACCTGAGAAGATCCAGTGACAGAGAAAGTGAAGTAGGGCAGACAGAAGGAGGGATAGAGCAGAACAAGAAGGTCTAGAAAGTACCAATGTAATCCTTGTTTCTGACACTCCTCCCACCCATGGTTTTGTTGTTATTTACACAGCTGTGAAGTTTTATTCCCATTTACTTTTCTGTACTGCACAGAGAGAAAAATGTTAGTAAAAGGTAGACCTATGGACAATTTCTTCCAGGCTGGCTAGGCAAAGTGCGTGTGCTCCTGTCCTTTCATTTCTGACTGGAAATGAAGGAATGAGAACCTATGGAGCACAAAGAGTCACAAGACAAGATTTGCAGTATCTGGTTACTTTCGCATTGTGGTTCTGTGAATTTTAACTGTCATATGGGGCAATAGGAACATGCACTAGGAATCATGGTGGGTTTTGCCCATTTATACTCATTGCACCTTGCATAAAGTACACTGACACACTATAAAGCCATACCGTGCTCAGTAGCAATGGGTGCTTTCATCTGGATCGGGCCCAGAAAAATAATAGGCAGCCTATCCCAGCACTGGAGACATATTCAGGTTAAGACACAGAAGTCTTTCTGCAAGCATCATCTGCAATTGCTGTACTATAAAAGGTTTAAGGATGTGAATACTGTTGGTCCTTGGCATTCTTTCTCCATAATTACTGCTTGAAAATTTTATCTTCTGTCTTGTTCTTCTGAAATGAGCAAATAAAAGATAAAATTTTGCCTTATGGTGGCAATGGTGGACGTTGCCAGAGCCTATTAAAATATAGGACTAACCAGGGCACTAAATTCTGTTTGAGATGGCACCAATTAATTTCCCATCTCAAGATTTCTAAATGTAGGCAAAATGTAGATTTTGTTTCTTTCTATCTGAACTGCCTACTTATCACCAGTGCAGAGAACTCAAATTGACTGTAATCACCAGAAATAATAACAAAACAAGTTTTGCATCTGAGATACTGATGTAAGGGTATGGACACCAACTGAGAAATGGGAAGTGACAGCAATGTCTGAACCAGCCAGTTTTTGGCTGATGCTCTTTGCCAGTTTGTAGCAAGCCTGTATTTTGTTCAGAGGCCAAGGCTTGTGTCATCTGTGAATCATGATGTCTCTGTGCAATATTTCTCTGTAGTAGCTTGTAACCTCCAGCATTGATATAAGTTACTGAGTTCCTGCAGGCACAAAAGTAGTAATTCATAATGAATATGAATTGTAAGAAATACTAAACTGCACAATAACATTGCTTTTATAATCTCATGGTAATCTAGTAGAAAATTTTGTTTTAGACTCTCTGATTTAAAATTTGCATGAAATGCCTTACATAAATTACAAACTCTCACAGCTCTAAGCAATATGTCAAGCCATTCTCTTGCTATTAATGCTGAGTATTTATAAATAACTGTTTAAGCCCAAATGCCGGATCCTACCCCTGGGATGGAGTAATGCTGGGCACAAGTATATTGGGAGAGGACTGGCTGGAGAGCAGCCCTGCAGAAAGGGATTTGGGGGCACTGGTATGAATCAGCAGTGTACCCTGGCAGCCAAGAGGACAAACTGCATCCTGGGGTGCATCAAACACAGCGCAAACAGCTGGTCAAAAGAGGGGATTTTCCTAATGTGTTGGTGCAGCCTCGCCTTGAGTACTATGTGCATTTCTGGGTCCCACCATTTCAGTATGTGAAGGTCCTTGAATGCACTCAGAGATGGGCAACAAAGCTGGTGAAAGGGCAAGAAGGGATGTCCTGCGAGGAGTGGCTCAGGACTTTGGGATTGTCTAGTTTGGAGGAAAGAAGGCTGAAGAGCGACCTCATTGCTCTCTACAGCTTCCTGAGGAGGGGGAGTGGAGAGGGAGGTGCTGATCTCTTCTCCCTGGTATCCAGTGATAGGACACATGGAAATGGTCCAAAGCTGCACCAGGGCAGGTTCAGACTATATATGAGGAAGCTTTTCATTACCAAGAAGGTGGAAAATTTCCTCTTCTCTTTTCTCTTCTCTGGTACAAAGACTAACTACTTAATTTGATATGATAGGAAGGAACATAAATTTCTGCCAATTTTTAGTTATGTTTCTGGAAGGGCATGCTGTCTTGGCTCTCAACTGACATGACTGCCATTGTTGGATGTCCATGAAAACAAGTACCATATAAATAAATATCCATATAAATCAAGGTCCATATATAAAAAAAATCCATCTCACTAGGACACAGAGAAGCTGGAAAAGCTGGCTGTATCTATATTATGAGGAATTTCTGTATAGGGAGATTCCCTAGTGCAGAGAGTGTCTCCAGCATTGTTACAAATGTCTGTGATGAGCTTAGAGGACTTAATGTGCTTTTCAGATCAAAGTTATTTGCAGGAGTGAGTGATGAATGAAAGGCTCATGATTGCACACAAAAGAAAGGGTTTTTATAAATGAACAGAGGTCTCTACATGCTGATCTTGGAAGTCTCACATGGCTCCATGCTATTTTTCCTACCAGCACAGCTAATGTTATATATTTCATTGCCTCAGATCCAAAGATTTTGGAGCATTTTATTTTCACATGCTGAGTTATCTTTGTGTATTTTTAAAATGTGTAAATAATTCATTGCTTAGGTGACATAATGAGGATATCACTGATGACATGAAGATGCTGCACAAATGTGAGCAAAGGTTTATCAAACTATGGAAGTGTCAGTTGCACTTAGTTGAAGTGCTAGACAGTTTGTGACAGGCCTTTTTTTTTTTTTTTTAAAAAGACTATTGTTTTTTCTCCATAGACTTTTTACAAGTAAGTAGACAGGATATGAGAAACTGGTGCTGTTAGGTATAATGCGCACCTGGGGAGAATATGTGAATTGATAAATAACCAATTTAATTTCTATTTGAATTCACAATAGATAGCACCAGTATCCCATGGCTACTCTTTCTGTGCTAATAATTATTCATCTGAATGACATTTGTGAACATACAGAATAACCTGCACAAGAACACTGAAATCTGAATGCATACACATATAAATTAGGATATTTTCATAAATGAAAACTCACTTAGAAAAATGGTTTAATTTCTTTTGTTTCTAGAGAATATTTTCTATTTCATGCTTCACCCTGTCCTGTTTTTACCTTCCCTGAAAAAAAGAATCGCTCTACGGTAAGGTAAAAATAAAACCTAAGAAATATTTTTATTTGGTAATACAACAGCAAAATATGCTTCAACTCATCCTGAAAGATAGTTACTAAGAGGGCATAAATCTGAGAATAGGACTGTCCCCAGTGAAATCAACACAAATTATTCATATTGTTGTGGTTTAGGCCTGATTGACTAATGACAGGATGACAGATGCTCTCCCCCACCTCTCGCTCCAAGAGGAGGACGAGGAGAGATGAAGAGATTTGTGAGTTTAGAAGGAACTAAACTACTTCAATGAAATTTTAATAATAGAATAAAAAGAAAATAATGGAATATATACAATATATACAAAACCGTATCAAGCTCCCAGGATGATGTCACGAGGTGGCACTGGGAAAGTCCCAGACTGGACTCAACAATGGAAGGGAACTGGATTCCGGATCTCGAGTCAGGAATGCACTGATCAGGATCAAAGGCAGATGAACAGACAGAGTCCTCCTCAGATGCCGGTGATTGAAGAAAGAGGGCTGACACTTTGATCCCTCAGCTTTTATACTGAGCATGGGGCAGATGGGATGGAATACCCCGTTGGTCAGTTTTGGGTCACCTGTCCTGTCTGCTCCTCCCCACAGGTGTGACCCTTCTATGCTTTTCCATTTCCGACCCTCCAATGGGGCAAATAACAAAGTTGGCTGACCTTGGTTGTTATAGCAATAAGTATAAGCAGGAGCCTCTCTGCATACCATTCCTTGGCATTAATTATAAACATAAGTCTTATCACTATGAGAACGAACAGTTTTCTGCACAATATGCTGTTAATTTCAGAGAGTTAGAAGAGGCTTAGCTAAAAAGTAAAATTACTGAACAGAAAGTTGGTTCTGTTTTACCTCAAACCAGGACACGAATGAAACTCCAGGTTCAAGACAGAGGTTTATATCAGTGGCCCTGCAGCATGTGTTCAGTGCAGTAACTGAGGCCTTTCTCCACAGTGCTCACCATGGGCTTGCTCCACTCATGGAAACATGGAAACTCATGGAAACATCCTGTGTATTCTCCACTTCCTCTGCCTAACATCATTGACCACGCCTTCAGTATCAAACTCTTCATCCAGCAAGTTCCCATCCCTCCAGAATAGGAAGATGAGGTAGTCTTCTGACTCTTCAGTCTGTTTTTTTTTCTTTTGTTGTGTATTTTTCCTGGGATCCGTGACTGGAAAAAGCCAGAGCTGAGACAATGAAATTTCAAAATAAATTTACCACACGTTTTTAATTTTAAAAGATTGATAATAGAATTGAAATTTAACTAGTAAAAGTGCAACCAGATTCAACTGAAACAAAATTAAATATGGTGGGGAAAATGGGATTATGTAACCTAACACTCAGTTAATGATTATGTCAGCATGACTAACTCAGCCCATGTATGTGCTCAACTGACGCATATTAAATCATCTGTAAACAGCATTTACTGTCACTTGTCTGTTTCTTCCTACTAGAGAAAACTTTATTAGTGGCAACAGCTACAAGATAATAATGGGTGGTTATTCTTCCACAAATATTGATTCAGAGATGCCTGTGAAACAAGGAAGGGGTCATTTATTCATATCTTATTTAGGTTAGAAGGTTTTCTCTTCAAACACACATTTTTTGTTTAGCGTGTCCTGATCAATGGTCCCAAAGTTTTCACTTCAAACAGTAATGGTTGTTGGTTCCTTGATGAGAGCACTTGCTAAGGGGTTTCTTGAGAAAGAAGACTCTGCAAGTCAACATCTTTCCAGGAGATGTAGCCTGAAAATTAAGAAAACTCATTTCAGGACAGCCAGACTCCCATTTTCTCTAATATTGAAGACAGACTAATTCTATTATATAACATTATATACAAAGTTTTTGTTTGTGAACATTAGAAGCTAAATTGTTTATGCCATTTTGGGAAGTGTTATCTGGAGAAAGGGAAAGAATTACATTGCAGCTAAATAAAAGTCCTGTTTCCACTACTGGTAGCTATTCCATTTCTGAAACATAGGGATATGACTTACAGATGTATACTGCTCAGACAATAATATATATTGGAAGACTAGACAGTAAAGCACAACTTTCCCTGCTGGTAGCCACATAAGTCTCTTCGGCTTACTGTTTCTTTCATTATATCCAAGTGAAATAGCATCAGGGTGAAAGTTAGGATACAAATCCATCTGGATTCAGTCATTTATGAATCCAGTAAGCAGGAACAGCTTCAAGAAAAAGAGCCGGGTTCCTACTGTCAACATTTTGTAACCCTTCTACCATGAGCAAAGCCCAAGCTGATACAATGTATTACTGTTTGTAATGCAGTCTGCATTCTCTAAAGAGAAAAAAAAAAGTTCACAAATTATTTTGTTTGATGTGTTCTCCTAAAAATACTTTTTCTGCCCTAAGATAGATTGGCAAGGGATAATATAAGACAGGGATTCTTTATATTTCTTTGCTTTAATGTTTACTTGGTCTCTAGAAACAGTGGAGCATGTGGCCATAGTCGAATATATGCATGTGTCATCAAAGATTAATGTCACTCCCCCTCAAGTCAGCAGACACATCTTCAATGTCATCAACAGGAAATGAATCAGATGTGTGTGCACTGTAATGAAAGACAAGTAAAAAGAACTACAGGCCTGTCAGTCTGACCTCGGTGCCTGGGAAGATCATGGAGCAGATCATCCTGGGTGCCATCATGCAATGCGTGAAGGACACCCATGCGATCTGGCCCAGCCAGCACGGGTTCACGAGGGGCAGGTCCTGCTTGACAAACCTGATCTCCTTCTATGACAAAGTGACCCG
>KZ505647.1:2474696-2622863 GCA_002844005.1 Limosa lapponica baueri | reverse complement strand
AAAAAAAAAAAAAAAAAACAGGAAACAACGAACAAAATCAGAAAAAAAGTATTTAATGTAAGATAAATCTCTCCATGGAAAATAGAACAAAGGAAAATACTTAGTGTATTACTAGAAACCTCTAAATAGGCTGAAGGGAACTGTAGGGCATCTGGTTATAACTCACATAAAAGGAAGGCTTGAGCTTCTCATGTGGGTGCCGATATGGCATTGAAAACATCTGAACAGCCAGGCCTAAATGGTAGCAATCACTAACACAAAGTTCAGCTGCAGACAAGTTTCTAGTGGTGTATCCTAGGGGTTGATACTGGGGCCAATATTGTAACCTCTTCATTAATAATCTGGATGATGGGACAGAGTGGACCTTCATTAAGTTTGCAGATTGATAGCAAACTGTGAGGAGTGGTGTATACACCGGATGGATGTGCTGCCATTCAGAATGACCTGGACAAGCTGGAGAATTGAGTGGTCACAAATGAATAACCCCAGGCACGAGTACAGGCCCAAGGACAACCAGCTGGAAAGTAGGTTGGCAGAGAGCTAAAATTCAAATGTTGTTCTGCTCTTGCCCCCAACACTTCTTATTCTATCCTCTCTTAGCCAGCATAGACTTCTGAATGATGAGCTGAGGTATTGATCCATCTGAAAAGAAAACATATTTTTTAGAGTTAGTTTTCATGTAGATCCAGCTCCTTGCTTAGTCACACAAGAGCCTTGGACAAGGCAAATGACACCAACAGGCAGGAGGAATAAAGAGGGAATAGGTGGAATCAGAAACTTGTGCTACATCTAGGTGACCATGTAGTTACAGGTTGACCGTGCATGCCATTTGTCAGAGAAAAATTTTGCACATAACCTGCAAAAAAGTATTATTTCTTCATACAAATGATAACATTATGAAATTTTCTTTTGAACAGAATTCTTGACAGTGCTTCTTAGTCATATAGTTCTTTAGTCTTAGGTTTTCACTAAAAGGTGATTGAAAATCCTTACTGTTTTTCTAAGACAGAAAGACAAAAGCTGAACAGTATTCTCAAACGTGCTCACTCGCTTGCCTATACACTGGGGATCATTCACCCAGAGGTTAAAACTTAGTCAAGGACTAGATATATTTTCTCAGCTTCTTTACAGACTCTTCTTCATGATTTGAGGCTTTGTAGTTTGGACAGGATTTATCTTACCTAAATTTTGTTTTTTAAAAGTTGCTCTGTTCTGAATCTCCAGTATTAATGAGTTAATAACCAATAATGAGCTAAGGGAGCCAATGGCATTTGATGAGAGATGCAGCATTATCATAGGAATCCTCCCAAAAATATATTTTTAGCAAAATTTCTTTCATGATGCAGTTTACTGTACAGTTATATGGCCAACTGTATTGCAATTGTTTTGTGTACTGAAAAAAATACAACACATTACAAAATTGGGCTAATTTTGTAAGGAGAACTATTCTCTAAATATTCTCTATTTTGAGTTGATTGGATGCCAGTGATATGTATAAGAAGTTCTAAAATCTGTTAGTGCTATTTGAACAAGAAGATTAAAATCTAAAATTGTAGTAAAAATATTTTTCAGCCATATTCAAACTGTTGTAAACTTCTGTTTTAATCATGATAGTCAAAGATACTTCCATGTTAAAATCAGTTACACGCTACTGCAAACAATGTATCATAAATGTCAAACTTTGCTCTAGATTTGTTTCACTAATACATTAAATTGGGCTTGCAAAAGGTCTCTTTTGTGACCAATAAGTAGCGAATAATTCTTTCCTGCAAGTTGAGACCATTTGGGGTAAAATGTGTATTTTGTTCTATTTAATCTTTACTTTAGGTCTTGGTGTTTTTACCAAGGCAAGGAACTTACAAAAGCAGGCCAAAAATGCACAGGAAATTTGCATCAAATATTTTCTGATCAACAACAAGAACTGCAACATTATGAACAGGTGCAGCATGCTTGAACATCTCAACAGTTTATGGCTAAGTGCTGGCACTAAATTGCTCCAGAAGGAAATAATTTTCATTTCTGTGTGTGTTCAAAAAAGTGCTGAAGGAAAATGAGTGGAGATATTCAGGCCTCCTTATAACAGGCCTAATATAATTTTAACTTTCTCAAGCTCAGAATAACTCCATTGAAATGATTCCTGGAAAATAGAGTTAGAGCTTCTAACTCTAGAAGTTAGAATGTGTCAAGTTGTTAATCACAAGAGTGACACCAACAGATAGGAATAATTGCAGCAGGCACAGACTTTGGAAACATCCAGGACTCTGTGGATTCACTGATTTCCTTGCCACAATAGCCATGCACATAGCGGGAGGAACAGAGGTTGGTCCAAGAGAATGTGTATGATAACTACAGATTGAGACAACAAAGTAGAATTCAGTGAATTTAGGGAGTGATTAGTAGGTAACTCAAGAATTCTCTGGACTTCCAGTGTTACCCGAGATGTGCTAGTGTATTGCTCTCGGGCCCCAGAGACTACATCAGAAGTGCACAGGTCTTCCAAACACTTTGTGTCATAGCTACAAAACCTCTGCAGATGTCTGAGGCACCCTAGGACGTGTCCAATGGCACCAATGTTTAGGCAACCGAATCCTGCTGCTATGAGCTGATCAGCTGATTCCACTGGCTTTATTGACAAGAGGCTCATTTCCTCTCCTCAGGCACAGTACTTTGGTGTCATTTCAGGTGCTGTATGAAATTGCTCCTGGCTTGCAGGTATTGCTCCAGAAAAAAAATGGAATTCCCATGGGTCCTGTGTTTTATCTCCTAGCTACACAGGAAAACCCAGGTTGTCTAAAACAACATTGAGGGCCTAGTTTTGGCCACTGAATCATTTCTTCAGTGTCTATGTTAGACACCAAATGCCCTAACAACATTTAGGATTTCTATGGTCTTGGTTCAGAATATTCAATTTAATGATTTAAAAACTTTACGACTTGTAGATGCAGGGCTGAGAGCCAAGACCGGGGTACTGGGCTGAAGGGCACCTTCCCAGGGTAAACCTGAAAAAATCTAATGTCCTCTGAGTTTGGCTTTTCCAGAAGCACAGCCACTGAAATAATATGCTCCTTTGCAGCATACTGTTTGCTGGAGAGACCCAGGGAGTATTCCTACCGAAGTGTGGTTTCTCAAAGTAGAAAACAACACTAAATATGATAATTTAGGAGATTACTAATTTAAAAAAAATAAAAAACCTAAAAACAAAACAAACAAAAAAACCTTAGCAACATCTGGTTTTATCAGTGATTATTAGTTGTTTTTGAAACACTTATCTTTCTATTGGGCGAAACCCAGAACAACAACATTGTACCTTATCCAGTATTTTCTCCTGTCTATAATAAACCTTCTTATGCTATTGTCTCCTAAAAGAATTGGCAAATTAAGGATGGAAAAGACAATAGCCTCATGGACAGGTTTGGAACTCCAAAACATTTCACTCCCTGCAGTTTTACTGTTTTTTTTAGAAGCTTATCAAAGTTAACAAGAAAAATAAGAAAAGGAGATTCAGTGAAAGTATCCAATAACAAGAAAATCTACAAAAACTACAGTTGCATTGTTTTAGTTTCAGCTCTAATAAATCTTGATAATTGAAAGGGAGGTGCTGAATCTTTTGTTAGTATACAGTGTGTTTTTTCCTGATACAAGCATTCTTGATGCTGTGTTCTCGGTCTAACTATATGTGTGTGAAAATAAATTGAAAAGCCACAGAAAGAAAAAAAAGCAGAGAAGAAAAAAAAGAGAAGGGCAAATCCTAATCACACAGGGTTACTAACAATTCCATAAATCATTGTATCCAGTTTGACCTTGGTGGTATTACCTGCAGAAATAGCATCCTGATCTGCATTCCTTTCACTCCCCATAACAAACATCAAGAAAAAAGATGACTTCAGCTTAGAGTTTGTTATCTTTTCTTCCTCACATGAACATTGGCTGAAACAGTTACAAAGTGCTCTGAGAATTTTACCACTCTATCCTCTTTATAGTACAATTGATTTCACACCACTATATTTCTGTGTACAGAAATTTTATCTCCAAACCTATGTCTATCAAACATACCTATAGAAAACCTCCTTTCCCCTAGTGTAATCTCCACAGTGGTCTGCCACCATTGAGTTGTCATAAGGTTTTCACCATCATGGACAATTTTAGGTTTTTAAAACACCAACCACTTAACATTGTTTCCTTCAAAGCTTTAGATGTTAGATACAGAGAGCTGAAACCATAATTTTTTTCTCTGCCTAGAAAACATATAGTTCACACATGTATACACACATACAGAGAGAGAGAGAGATGAACAGCAAAGCTGGGTTGAGTGTACTGTGCTTTGCTTCTTTGTTTTCTCCCAACCACGTACCTGACAAAGGAGTTGCAGTTGTAGTTCTGGGGTCACCTGAAGAAGTTGTATACTACAACTACGCTCAATTTAAACAAAATCAAAGAGAAATCAGAAACTGTTTGTCCTAGATAAAGCGTTTAAGGAAAATGCGATTGCAGCAGCAGCCTGCAATCTAATCTACCAGAATGCAAAGAGATTACATATTTCCTGATTGTAGCTAGTTGCAGGCAACAAAATGAATCTAAGTCAACTCTTCTGCAATAAAATCTGTGCATTTTCCCCTCCCACCGTACATGTCAGTGGGAAAGTGAGGAGGAATTGATAGCAAGGAGGAATGCTTTAAGAAGGCAAAGTATTGACAAGCAATGTCTTTGATTTCAAACCAGAAACAGAGCATCCCAAAGCCATAGAAATAGTGTGTGCTCTAAGGAAGGGCAGGGAGGAGGGGGCATAATGAGCTATACCTCATAAAATATTCCCAGATTTTCAGTGAGACAAGTATGATCATGAGTTGTTGCTCTAATCCTTGTGCACATCCCCAAAGCCATTATAACATGGAAATAGCACAAGAACAAATGTTTACATTCAGATCAAGGAAATAAATTGAAAAGTCTGCTAGATTGGTTATGAGGCAGACTTCTGATATCAATAGTAAATTCAGTCTTGCCAAAATATAGCAAATGACGATTCATAACACATTTTGGATTATGTCCTGGGTTAATTTCAAGGCACATGGCTTGACGTTTGCAGCCTTCAAAGAATAAAATGGGGCCATAAGGCTCAAATACATAGATCTTTATCTTGTCTTGTTTCCAGAGCCATCAAGTCAAAGACCTGATCAGAGGAAGCAACTATGCTGGGTTTTCACTGAAGGCAAATACGATCTGAATTTGTGCAAACAGAAACACAAATAAAAAATTATCCCATGACATAGGATCATTCCAGTAAACATGAAAAAAAGGATACAGTGTGCATATAGTAAGAAGGAAGAGCCCAGTGTGGGTATTTAGAAGGTCTAAAATATATTCTAAAAATCTGTTGGATCAAACAGTGGAGTATACCTACCTGAACTTAAGGTCGTAACTTCAGTTAGATATCCAAGTTTAATTTAACCATTGGGCTTTCCCTTCCCGATACATGAAGAAAAGTAAGACTCTTGAGAGAACAATTCATCTCATGCCATGATTTTTGTCTAAAGAGTCAGAGGATTTACGTTCTGGAACTGTCTATTTCACTCCATGCAATGTAACAGCTTTTCAATGTCTCATTCACTGATTCTGAATCAATTTTCACAAAGGATAACTAATCGAGTCCTAATGAATCTCTGCACATCCAAGGGCAGCAGGAGGGAAAAAGAAAACAGAAGACAGTAGATACCTCTTCTGTTGCAGCTCCTGGGATATGGAGGTCTCTTGCACTGCAGATTTGCAGTTTGTTTCAAAACTAAAAAAAAAAACAAACCAGCAGATTCCCATGTTATTAGCAAACAACGGATCTGAAGGCAATGTTCAGAAGTTTCCACTTAAATACATTTGACTTCAATAAGGTCTTTTGTTTGTTTAAGCATTTCCTGTGAGGAAAACATACCTATGCCAAAACTTGTTACTGAAATATTGAAGAACCTTAGACAGCAATCTACACAAGCCAATAAAATGGCACCCCATGTCATCAAACAAGCAGTGAAGGTTTTATTACAGTATTGAGTTCAGCAAGTAAGCCAAGCCTTACCCAGTGCAATCCATAAAAATTAATAAGGTACAACTTACTCCACACAGTTAAACCTGCTCTTCATTGCAAAGGTTTTAAAAAATAGACACTTCTGAGATATATAAATATGTAGCTATATATTTGTAGCAGTTTAACATGTCTTATGGTATTTTTCCTCAAAACAGAAATACATTAACATTTAGTTAATCATTATCAATGTAATGAGTAATATAAGCATGAACACATACGACATGTTAAATTTATTTTGCTGCTTTTGACTGTTGCTTACACATTTTTGTATTGTATTACACCACATAATACAGTTTGGAATATCAGCATGGAAATCTGTCATTGGCCACTCCATTTGTAAACACCTGGCTATCCCAGCAAATGTGAAAGATGTCAAATGAGTTCAGTAGGTCTAGATCACCAGTGCAGAACCTGGAACTTTAGCTTACAAATGCTTTGCTATACAATGGCATATATCCTTTAGCCTCACCTCCCATTGTTTTTCATCTTCTGAAAGTGTAATTGAAATTTCTACCATGGCCCATTTTTCTGTCAGGCTATGCTGATTCAGTTTAGCATCACAGGATCGAGTAATAGAGGTGGAATAAGCTCAAGAGCATGGTAGATACTCTTGTTGTGACATGTCCTGTGGTATTGTCTGAACACTCAAAAGACAGACTTCACGAGCAACTAGGTGAAACGTGTTAGATTTCAGAGAGCAGACC
Source organism: Limosa lapponica baueri (assembly GCA_002844005.1). NCBI lineage: Eukaryota > Metazoa > Chordata > Aves > Charadriiformes > Scolopacidae > Limosa > Limosa lapponica. The sequence goes on along the minus strand of KZ505647.1, from coordinate 2,616,089 downwards.
TTCCCTGCCCTACCCTCAACCTCCCAAGCACACAGCTGAGCCTGTTAGAATAGATTTATATTTTATTTTCTTTACACAAATGAATCTCAAGGAGCTGTCAGGAATCACAAAGTACTATGGAATTTTTCAGAGAGGGATAAGTAAGGCTAGACTTTATTAAAGTGTTTACTCTAAGTTACTGAAAAAATATTATTCTTCTGTATTCTAAGTACCTTAACCTTATGTTCAGAATCTAATAAAAACCCAGTGAAATTAAAATAGTCACTCTTGCCAAGCATATACTTATTATGAATTATTCATAAATACTCATTGTAATGATATGACAGTGGTCCTATGCCTAAATGGGAAGATAGACATTTTCCTCAACTACTTTCCACTGGGAAATAAAGGTTCAACAAAATCAGATTTTTTCACTTGCAGGGGAAAAAAAAATCTAGAAATTTTATTTTTCTGTTGAGCAACCAGAAAAAACTTCACTTTATTATGACTGACCACAGTGCAGTTTTTAAAAGTTCTTATACTTAATCAATAGTTATAAAAATATGTTACTCTATTATCCTCTTACAATAAAATAAGTTGTTCAGAAATGTGTTGATGTCAGGGGAAAAAAAAAAAACAACGAAATAATTGAAAAGCATCCCACAGGGGTCTGCATCTAGGTCACAACACCCTATCATCAACACAACCAAAGACAGTCAATAGCCACAGACATATGCTCCTTCATTCAACAATAAGAGATCACCAGCCACAGTAGCTTGTATATCATATTTTCATCTCTATCCAGATTAACAAAGATCAATAAGATCAAGGTGCATCAACACTGAGAGTTCTGTTCAACTTGTGAAAGAGGGGTAAATATGAGATTGTTCAATAAAATATTAGGTTGCCTATGTCAACTAGTAAGGTTTTAAACAAATGCAGTGTAAGACTTTCAGAAACTACTACAAAAGTAATGAAATATGGAAGTATGCTTCAGCCAAAGGTTGCACCAGCATTTTTGCAGCAGTGTTTTACTCTACTAATTTCTGTAGGACTTTTCAATAAGTTAGATTTTTGTCAGTATGAGTAAAGCTGACCTTCCTATAATGAGAATGACAAGAAAAATTGAGTGATTCATCCAAAGCTGACACTGACAAATCCTGAATAGAACTTGAACTTGTCATTCAGTGATTTTTTGCTTGTCCTGGCTTGGTTTATAGTTTAAACTCTTCTTACAGACCCATATTCTCAAACATTTGAATGAAAAAACTCATAGAAGCAGTGAGGAAGGATGAGAATCCACTACACAAAATTGTACTTAACTTTTTACATCTCCTTAGGCTATGCACTAGAAGCAGCCTTTAAAGGGGTTGCTGTGAAGTGGCCCTTTGTGATTATTTCTGAAAATGGTTCACTATGCTTTATGACCAGTAGAAATATTGACAAAATTCTTGACTTAAAGACCAGATCCAAAAAAGGCAGAGAACATGCATTCAAACACAATACCACCTGCATTATTATGGATATTCCAAAAAGATATGTTCCTCCTGTTTCTTACAGTTCACAGTGGCTGCTGTGGACTAGCTCTCTGCATCAGGAGGTGGCTACCACCCCATCCCATCTTCCCAGTTCCTACACTTCCTTCCAACATAGTAATAAATGCATGCTGCGTTGTCATTCTTTGTCCTAAGAAACTCAGTAGAAGGCACTAATGAGTAAATTTTGTAATAGCTACTCCAGAAGGAAAACTTAAAGGAATGGATATTTGTGTTACTTATGTTGCAAGCAGGAAGTATGGCAGATGGAAGGATGAAGTGGAGGTAGTCAGTGCAGAAGAAGGATATGTTGCAAGTGCTGAGGAAGACAAATATGTGTTTTTCCATCACAGCTGTTAATAATGCTGGGCCACCTTGTCCATATCAGTAAAGTTACCACAGTTTTTGTCGCTTATTCATGGAAGATAATTATTCATTGGCTAATTGATTTCACTGTCAGCTGTAAATAAGTTACACAACCAATAGACAACAGCATCATGCAAACAAGTAACAATCAGTCCCCCAGTTAAAAGCATAATTGTATGAAATTGTCCTGGCATTACTTTTTAATATGCTGCCTAATTTAGGTAATATATCTTGATATATTGTATCCTTGTCTAGTCACAAAATAATATCTCTGCAAGAAAGCTGTTAGAGGTTGCTAAGAATTCTGTTGTTGATGTTGGTGAAGCTATTTAGGACAGTTCCCGAATGACCATCTCTAATATATTGTGTAGCTATTACTAAATTAACTTCGTATGCCTTGAGACTCCTATTTGCTAATAATTTCTACATGCTTGCCTTTTTACAAACAGTGGTTCTTAATATATAACGAAGGTTGGAAACATGTAATAGAAGGCATTGTGAGACCTGGAGAAACTCAGACTTGTCTCAACAAAATCAACAGGAGTTTCAAGTGTACATCATGGAGAGCAACAGGAAATAGTGACCGGATTGGAAGCTGACCTTGCTGACAGTAAGATTTGGATGCATATTACTTTTCCAAAAAAAGTATATTTCATATAGGCTAATCTAAAAGTCAGAAATGTTTACATGATATGACAACACTCTAATGTCAAAGAGTCCCTTCTCCTAATGAAACAATTTGAAGAAACTGATTGTAGTACCAAAAAAAGTGGCATTGTAGTTTACTCTGGCCAAATAGTCATCTTCTCTATACCATTTTTGCTAGAAATATTACTTACCATTTCAATGATGCTTCTGAAAAGATGTCATAAATCCTACTTCAAGTATGAGAAGAAAAACAAAAAAGTTATATTCTGTATGAAAAAGATATGGAATGAGAACTGTGAAATAAAGTCAATTCAAATAAACATAAGAATTGTAAAGTTAAGCTCAATTAGTTTGGCACATATCTATAATTAGGTATGCAGGAGTTCTGTGTCACTATTGATATGTTTAATGTTTGATCCGTGCTGCAATACATTGAAATGAGCCTTTCAGAATTTACTCCTCTAATTTATTTCTTGCGTGTAGTTCCCCTGCACTCCAGTAATTAATATAATATTGCAGCTGAAATTGGTTAGTTCTCTTCATTGTTTCAGTGTGGATGTTCCCCAGATTTGCTTCTCTCTCCAGGAAAGCTCTCATACCAAATCCTGCTTCAACATTTTCTAGAAATGGGCATGTAGATGCAGCATTTAACTTTGGAGCTAACGTGGCAATTTTTCTTTAAAAAAAAAAAAGGAGATTTAGACATTATCCTTGGGAAAATAGTCCCATTGGGAACACCACTGTTCATCAGATGAATTGGATATAATTCATAGCATACCATAAACTTGGTTTTCTTGGCCAGTTTTAGCAGGTAACATCCCTTAATAATAACCAAAGAAGCCCTTGCAATCAAGTGAAATACTACAAATTGCAACATATAGATGTCTCCTACAGCTTTACACACATTTTCAGGTCAGTTTAGGTTTGGTCTGAGTTGAGTTCAGATGAGTTTAGCCTGTCATAGTATAAAGAGAAACAGCGGGAGATGGTAACTGCATAAAAAGCCAGTCTTTATATTAGACAATAAGCATAACAACAGCACAAATAGGAATCTGGATTGCAGCAACAGCCCTGTAATAGCTATTTGAAACATGCGTGGCTGCCAGGCAGAGAGATTAAACCTCTGTAGTCAGTCACACAGGAGAGGAAGGAATACAGAACAGATATTTCCTCTGTGTATTTTCCTTGGTGCTTCTTATTTGGTGATTTTAAGGTTACCACGTGAACCTGCCTTTTCTAGTTACTGAAGGCTCTAAAAAGCAAAGGTGCTTGATAACACACCATAATCAGATCAATTATTACAAATCTCTTTAATGGGTCCTTGTCACAAATTTTAATAAAATAAATTTTGTCTTAGCTTAAACAATGAATTGCTTTTTTTTAGGGTCTCTGTCTTCAAAGAAAATTGAGCAGAGATCCCCTGAACCTGTGTCTCAATTCTTTTAGAGCTCTTTCACTTTGAAAACAATTTATAGGGAATATAATTGAATCCAGTGAAGAATGGATTTAAAATGCAAAACCATAATGATTATACTTACTTAAAATCATCTCACCAAATAAATGTGATTAATAATCAGCATTTGTTCAGAAATTAACTACTGACAGGGATTTTGAGTGTCTGATAGTGGGCAGCTCTAATGCACCTAAATCTGAAAGCGCACACCCAAAATTGAACAAGTCATCAGTGGAATAGTAAAAATATTTTACACATGGATTTTGCATGTTTATTAGCACTACTGTTGTATGATTAGTATAAGCCTAGGAAAGGAAAAGTAGATGCTCAGTCTTTAAACACAAAGATTAGATACTTTAGAATATTATTCCATTAATTTAAGAAATATTTTTATTGCAGACCCACCAAAAAGGGGGAGAGAGGATGAGCTGAAATTTAAATATCTATCCTATTCTGATGGATATTATGGATATTGTGTGATGATTTCACTCAGGATAGGTAAGGATAGAGATTATGGCTAAACTTCTGTTTAGACAAATCTTGAAAAGTGACAAAGATCCTTTATACACTATACACATGAAAAAAATCAGGGCTATTTAGGAAAAAATAAGCTACATACCTTACCAGTTACCAGCATGCAGAAGGGAGGGTTTAACTGAAAGCTGAATCTCAGTATAAAAGTCTGGCTATTGCCTGAGAGCTGTGTCCTTGCTTTCCATATTAGTGGTGTAAATAGGTATCTTTACATGCTTCTGGTGGCTCTACGTAGTACAAGGTGTGTCAGAATCCCTAAGAGCCTCACATTACTTCTTTCCTTGTTTCCCATTCCCAGTGTGTCTATTATGGCTTGTTTGAAGAATTGTCGTCTTTTGTTCCTTAACTTGCCTTATGTTTTGTATGGGGAAAAAAATAACAAAAGGATACCTACTTGTATTTTATATAGATTAATATTTTCTTTGCACAGATCAAGTACTCAAGTAGATTTAGACAGTCTACAGGGAAAGTTTAGACAGGGGAAGTTGAATTTCTGCCATTGCTGCCTGTTGTCTGTACTGTAACGGTGTCATGAACACCACGAAACTCACTGAGCCATTAGTGGGATAGGAATTGTTTCTTTTTTTACCATTTGTGAATTTCTTCTCTTGAGAGCATAATGCATAATGCATAAATGATAGCCAATTTCATGTGGCACAACAACTGTAGAAAGAGAATGTAACTATTTCTGGAAGAATACTGTAAAATAAAGTTTTTAGCCATTGCATAATGTATACTCTGTGGTAAATTAATTTCAATAACATATTCGTACAGTAACCTGTTAGCGCATGAACCAAGAGATCATTTTAAATTTACTCTTACATTATTTCCATAATACTTTTAGTTCTGCTTTTCTCTATGAGCTGGTAATCACAATGCTGAGTAGGAGTAAATGTACAAGAAAAAAATATTTTAGATGTTTCCATTTGAACTTTTAAAAATGTTACATTTTGATTTTTTTAAAAAAAATATTAAACCAATTCTTTAGCATCAGCATAAGTGGTACTTGAAGATTAAATTGCTAGAACCCATTGCAGTTTGTTGAACAGTAACTTAGGCTTTACTGTCAGTTCTTTGAATTTTCCACGTAAAACCAACTTAATGCATGTTCAAGGAAAATAGAGCATTATGCATCAGAGGGAAATGGCCTCTGGAAAAATATTATTCATATTTTCACCAGTGCCCTACTATTACTCGGCCCATTAAAGGTGAAGAAAATATATCTCATCTTTCCATTTTCCTGTCATACAATTCAGAAATGAGGCATACAGTATTCTGTTTTGTCTCAGCAAGGTCATTTTATTTTAAAGGTGTTTTTTCTTAGACATTTGAAAATATTTTTGAGCAACAAATCATTTCAGAGGAAAAAATAATAATAAAAAAAAGAATATTCCTTCCATAAATCACAGAATTCTGTTGAAATTTTAACTTGCATTCCAATTGTCAGTTTCCTGAAGTACTGGAAAGTGCAATAGCTTGGGTGAGGAACTGTATAAGCTAAAATTAAAATTACAGTTCGTAACAGACAGAAATAAAATGGAGCTGCAGAAGGGATAAAAAATCTTAGGGGATATTCTTTCAGTCTTTCTGTAGGACCTAATCTGACCACTAGGGAACATATAGAGATTTACACATTCACATTTGCTTTGTATGTGCAACATTGGCTGGCTCTGAAATGAGGATTCCTTCCAATGAAAAGCCAAGATACTGTACCCTCAAGTGAGCATATTTAAGTGGAGTAGATTTCTAGAAAAGTTCCACTTTGTGAGAAAGAAAATTGCATTTTCTATTCCAGGCTAGCTCCTTAAAAGCTCAGATGTTAGCAACACATCAAAGTGAAAGGGTCCTGCCATCCTGACTGACCAAGAGGCAGAGATTTAGTCACTAAGGCTCCTGACCCTACTCCCCCTTGCATGTCTGCAGCCAAGGGGGCACTGTACCTATTCCTTGATCCCCCTAGGCTCCTCCAGAGACTGGGCTGCACAGCTGCTCCTCCATTTCTGCCCTTTTTGTCTTCTACTTGTCTTTTATTTATTCTGCAAAGCTAGCAGCTAAAAATGAAAAAATCATTTTGCCAATAGGCTGCAATTCTCAATCAGAAAATCATTTTGCATTTGTGAGAGGGAAAAAAGGTGGAGTCCTTTGAGAGGCATCTATCAAATAACCAGTTTCTTTCACAATTCTTTGATTAAGATAGAGGATGATTTTCAGTAAGCATTCTTCTGGACTGATAAAAGCAGAAATTACAAACAAAAGTTAATACTATACTTAGAGAAATTCAAGGAAAGAGGTATAGAAAGTCTGTTAGCCTCTGGAGAAAAAATGCAAGGCTAGCCAGTAAGAGAGGCGTCTTTTTAATACATTGTGGGGAAAGAAAAAAGAATTTTTGCAAAAATGTTTGCCAGAAACCTTGCAAGAACGAGCCCAAAGAGAGATAAGAAGGCAGTAACACAAGCAGTTTGTCCAGCACAGTATTCCCCAAACATGACAGTGTATGCAGCTTGGCTTGGTTCATGGACACTGAGGGGAATCTCCCATATGAGATCTGCTCTGCAGGAAGACAGAAAATATGAAAGGAAAAAACTATCAGTCTGATAGCTGGTTCCTGTCATTGACATGTCCCATTACAGATTTGGTTTGGATTCATTTCTGGATAAAGATAGTTAATTTGATATGACAAGAAAATATGAGAACATATATGTTTCTGAACTATATTGGAAAAGAAAGATGATATAATCCTGCTGTGTGGGATAATGAAGTACTTTCCTATCTTTCAGTCACCATCAGGAAAGTAAGGTGATATCTGCTTCGGCTTTGGATAGCTCAAATTCAGGTAACTTGCACTTGAGGCCCAAAGAGTTGTCTGAAAAAATAGGTAACTCATTGATAATTTTTAATTACTTTAAAGCAGTTGGCAGTTCCAAAGGTTCAAATCCACTAAAGTTATAGCAATATTAATAAAGGCAGATGGGATGATTCAGAGTTACCACAGGCTATATCTTATTTCACATCAATCCACAGAAAGATGATAGGAAAAATGACAGGATTTTTTATTTTATATAGGACTGCTCAACAAAAATTTTATTAATGCTCGTGAGCAGGATTTTAAAGAGCAGAGATACCACCAAAGAAAATTGTTTTCATTCTTTGATGAGATTACAAATTTTTCAATAAAGGTGACTAATAAAGGTAGTCTACATGTGACCTAAAATTTTGAACGGCTCTTGAACTACTGTGGCATTCTGGTTAAAAGAGTACACCATACAATCACAATAAGGCATAAATGAATTAACAACCGGCAGACAGAGAAAAGGTCAGTGGTAAATCAACATTATATGAGGAGTTTCTTGTAGATTCTTCAGGGTTTGACTACATAATGAGTTGAATTCAACATCTACATTAATGACATTGAGACAAATATGAAATCACAGACAATAAAGCACATAGGTAAGAAGGAATGCTGAGATGATAAATGAAGATGAGAAAATGACAACCATATTATACGATCTGGTTACTTTTTCTGCTCAACGGGGTCATTCTTATAAAATATGCTTTAAAAAAGATTAATGCAAAATAATAAGAAAATAAATTAATATAAGCCTACCTGGCTCTAGGCTAGGATTCTTTTAGTCAGAAAAATGTACTAAAATGATTCTGTAGGATATATATGTATATAGGGAAGCACAATATCTCTGCAGCACAACAGTACTTAGACCAACATTAAGACATTGTATGCATTTCATAATATATATTTATATTTGTTAAAACCGTACGTAGAAATACATGCATGTATATGTAAATATATGATTATTAAATAGATGATTATTACTTAGCTTTCATCCGTAATTCATTAGTGAAAAGAAACTATCCAATGCTAAAGGAATCTTTAATATGGTGGTCTAATGCATAAGAACAACTGTTGTGTAGAAATTTAATCAAAGACATATTTAAATAAGAAGTAAAGCATGATTTTTTAACAGGGAGAACATTTTTTCTGCTGAATCAAAATACTGAGACAAGTGCTACATTTACATGTCTTCAAATCAAGACCGAATGCCTTTAGAAAAGATTTACCTTCATTAAATGGGAGTTAATGGAGTTTGATAGAGGTGAAATGCAATTGTTTGATATACAGGAGGTCAGACTAGATGATCTAATGGCCTTTGCAGTAACTAAAATAGAAAAAATAAAACAAACACAAACCCAAAACCATATGACTTCGAAGTTATCTTGATCGAGTCCACAATACATAAATTAAAAAAAAAAAAATCTTAAAGGGTAACATACACTTAACTATAACATAACCACAGATTGACAGTGGAGTCAATGTTCTCATAGACTATACTTATAAAAAAACAAGGCACAGTCCTAAGCAATGACATGGTATATTGCACACCTGCTGTCATGGTTTAGCTTTTCAGTATTGTTACAGCCTATTTTAAAAAGTGCCAGGTAGACCTCAAGAGACATTGTGTGACCAGCACTGTTCCCAATAGGGCAGTATAACTGCAGCCACAATCTTTCCATAGAAAAGTGTTTAGGTGGGTAGAAGTGAGCTGTGTACTGTCATTTGGCCTCAGGGCAAAGGAACACCAAGGCTTTTTTAGTACAATAGCCTAGCTTTGCTCTTAATTTTATCTGAGAATCAGAGTTGAATGAGAAAAGGTGATTGTTCACCAAAGGTCCCATTAATTGCAGTCTCTGATGTCCATCACTGAGGTAATGTCTCTTCCAGATGATCACATCAAGCATTTTACATCTTTTAGGTAACTGACAAAGTTTAGACAAACTATACAAATCAGAGCTGCTACTCTGGCCTTTCAGAGTTGTTCTCAGGAAAGACAGTAAATCATGAGCACTTCTAATCTCCCAGAAGCTATTTTTATAGATCAACATATCTTGATTTTACTTACCCACTTTGTATGCATTTACCTGTATTTTCTTATCCTGAATCCTGGATGAGGAAAAAGTCAGTGTAAAGAAATGCTGTACAGAAATTTGTCCTCAGGCTTTTCCAGGAGGCAACTCTGGAGGTCATTTCCATAGAAATACTGCTTAAGTGTCAGGGAGGAGTTAATGAAACAAATCTGAAATTCTTCCTCTCCCTCCTCACTTTTACTCAATAATCCTGAGTTTAAATGAGAAATGGATTTGAAACGCTTGTCTGCTTGGGTGTAATCTCAGTCCAAATCATCCCCCTCATCTGTCACTGTGACCTAATCATCAGTGTGACGAATTCTTCATCCCATCTGTTGGAGCTGCACACCTGCAGGTACAGTATATAAATCCTGCACATTAACTTGTTCAGGAGTACAAGGAGCTTGGTAGTGTCCTGCAGGTTAAAGCTGGGCAGGGGAAAGACTTGGCAAAAATCTTCAGAGCAATATTTCCTGAGAGGACAAATGTGTATGACGGGTCTCTCTCACTCCACCTGAGTGGGTAAAAAAGTGAAAATTGTTTTCTGCATCATTTCACATTTAGTTACAGTTTTCTGGGTTTTCATACAGCTCTTTCCAGTCTAGTTGGACTGGTTTGCATAACAAAAGAGAACCTAACATTAATTTCTACTTCATAATGGTTAGCTGCCAATCCAGAATGATAATGAACAAATCAAAAACATGTTACTTTGACATTTTAGAATGAGTTCATTTTCCCTATATCTGTGAAGTAAATTGAGTGGAGGAGATAATACAAATTTAAATCATCTTAGAAACTCAAATAATATTTTAGAATAGGATGAAATGTTTAAAAATTAAGTTTTAAAGATAGAGTTGCAGGAGGATGTAATATCTTATCAAGAACATGTTAAAAATAAAGCACTTGAATATCTGTTGAAAAATAGATTCTTGGTTAAGAACCAGTGGCAGATGGAAACATTTATTCACTCGACATTACACATTTATTCATGGAGACGCAGATGCTACTCAGTCTGATGGGTTGCACATTAGCCCTAAATTAATTAAAATAGATTTAAACATTACTTTTTACTCTTGTTTAAAAATGTGTTGTTGAGTTTAAAATCATGAACCTAGTTCAGTGACTGCAAAAGGTGACTGAAAAACATTGCCACTCTGCAGTATGCTTCTTTTTGGATAACAGAGGCAAATTCTTATGTAAAGTATTAGTCAAATAGCAATTCTCATACAAGTAAAAATTCCAATAATGTTGTATTATTTGTATAAATTACGTATGAGATAAGATGAAGTTAACTTAAAAATTAAATTGTCACCTTCTTAGTTTACATACTTTAATCATCACTTTTTACTGATGGAGTTACATACAGTTTTTTACTGAATTTCATCATTTTTCAAAAGTATTAATGTAATGCCACAATGTTTATCTTTTATGCACAAAAGAACATTTAAATCCAAACAAAAACAGGTGTCTCTTGATCTTTGTAATACATAAGAATTTTACTAAAAGTATATGATGTTGTCAGTTTCTCACTTCCCTTTTAAAAAAGAAAGTAAAATCCTGACTGTTTTAGCTTATGGAGGAAAGAAAAGGTCAGTACTGGGAAATCACAGAGATTTGAAAATATAAGTATATAATCTGTTTATACAGGAGAATCATGTATAATTTTGTCACAGGGGATAGTTTTTAATTTTTGAAAACATTAATTCACATGTGGTGTCCAAAACATGGATAATTAAGGTTGGATGAAATTTCTCCTTCAAATTGAGTTTAATTTGTAATCTTCATTAAAAGTAATTCAGAAACTTAAAATAAGAATTCTGAATATTCTTGTTTGCTTACACTTAATTCTTGTAAAATTTCTATAAATACATTGAAAGAAATCAGATTTCTCATATACTACTTGCTCATTCAAATTAACATTACTTTTACTTTGCTAGGATTTCTAAATCCAATCATTTGTTCTTGTTAAGTAGTGAGAGAAGCACCAGCTACTAATAAAAACTACTTAGATTCTTAATTTTCTCTAATATTGGGAAACTCATGCTGAAAGTCAGCCACGTTTTCCTTTCCCATTTAAAGCATTTGCTATGGAGCGAAGTGAGTAAGCTGACACAAAGCAGAGACAGCTGAAGTGGAAGATCTGTGACCACAGATCAACAAAAGAGAGGTATTTTAACTTGTTCTTGCCAAGCAGCAAAGGGGATGGCAGTCATCAACTGCCCATAAGCAGTTATGAAGATATCTCAGGCTGCCAGCTAATTACTGGTTCTTTTGCATTATGAGTGAGGGAAGGAGACCTCTGCTTCTCTTTGGCCAAGAACCTGTGGTCCTAGTTAATCAATGTCTAAGCCTACATCAACAACACCTCAACACAAAGCAAACCACTGAAGAAAAATTAATTTACATACGACCCGGGTTTCATGCTCTCCCAACTATTTAACCTCAGAAGATATTATTAGTATATCTAATAATAATTTGCAGACTAACAATGAAGAGCAGTGATTGTCCTTATGAAGATACTTTGATTGCTTCTTTGTTTTCTTCAAGTGAAACAAGAGCTCTGAGTATCACATATTCTGCTGGCACAATCTCAGTTCACTGAAACCCACTACAGAATTGTGAGTCTTTACGTTTAACTTCATGCTGAAAATAGATGGAGCATTTGGAATTGTATGTACAGAACAATTTTCCTCATACATATCAGGAATATAGGAAATCTATATAATTCATTACTTCAGACTTTTTTTATTATATAGATCCATATTTTTTCTTGTTAAGTTAAAGTATATACTGCCTTCGTAATATCAGACAGTGAAAAGGAGAAGAAAGCCTTTAAAGATAAACACATCATTAAAATAAAACCAAACAGAAATCCCTTTGGTCGTATATCTAAACTATGCAATTGCACCATTAGGTTGTTGTGATGGTTATTTCTTGGAAGACTGTAATACAGATACTGTGGATATAATATGAGAGGATCTAGAGACATTTAGTAATGTTTTTAATCAATGCATTTAAGAAAATAAATCAAAGCAACAAGAATAATGTTTTTGGCATTACCACCAAGGAGGGCTAATGTACTCACAATACAGGAAAACACAGTGTGCTTTCACTGTATAGTGAACACCTTTTCCCTAGGAGAAAAGACATATTTAATCACCGTAAAACTGGACAGTTGCATTTTGTGTCACTTGGCTTAATCAATACATGCAAGAAAAGTTTTGCTTTCACAGCACTCAAGAAAAAAAGAGCAATTTGAGGATACTAAAGAGGCACCCAATTCTGTTCACATAAGCTAATTTTGACACTTGAAGCACAAGAAAAATTGGTAAACAGATATCCAAGCTAGTTCCACACAAGCTAACTTGCATGCAGAAGCAGCACAACCATCTGCATGTAGCCTAGTGTAACCTACCAGGCACAGGTCACCACTGCTCACCCCTGGTTGGTTTGCATCAGTGGAATGTGCTACTGAACTTAGCAGCATGGGTCAGTGTTTGTGGAGGAGTCTGTTCAGTGAGCATCTGTGACTGGTGTCAACACAAGCTTTATTTCCAAAGAGGTGTTATCAAGCAACCTTGTTTGAGGTAGAAGGCTTTAGTTTTTGGGAGTGCTGAATGAAAGCTATGATAGAATACTACTTTCTCTATGAATAGGCTAGAGATAGTTGTCTGTATAATATAAAAGTCATTGCTGGCTTAAGAAAGAGTAAGCAAAATAATCAGGAGTAATATTAGGGTAAAAAATAGAACAATATTTCTCGCCATCTCTCTGCAGTGATGGGTAACAGTAATTAGCAGCTTCCCTCTTCTGTATTTTACTGAACTGTAGAGAAGACCCTGCTCTGATGGAGGCTACTTCCCAGACACTCTGACATTTACTATTGTTAAGACAGAATGAGTAGTGGCAAATGGAAAAAAGAATTAATCTGGGTTCTTTGTTTGTTTTTTTTTTTTTTTCTTCTATGGGAAACAAGTTACAAATGGGATGCACTTATTTCTGTCATTTCTTTCCCAGGTAGGTGCAACCTTCCAGAACCTGTCTGTCAGAAAAGAAGAAGAAAATTCCCCAGCCAGACTCCAGACTCAGTTGGGTGGCAGTGTGGGACAGTGCGTGCAACAACAGTTGGTAAGCAAACTTCTTGGGCCAAATTACAGAGATTCAGCATTGACATGACATGTAATACAGATATAGTTCCAGTATTACAGAATCACTTCAGTCCTCCTCTACACAAAACCCCCTCAAAACTTTCCAGCCATTTGTGTTTCACACTGAATTCAGAAAACACAACCTTATAGCCTTTAAAATACATGTGCAAAAAGGTTATGGAATCCTACATGTGTTGTACCTTCTGTCGGGGACAGCATGAAACATCCAAAGCAGCCAACAGTTTAAGAAAATTCTTGGCATAGAAAACGCAACATGAAAAGAGCAACAGAATACTTTATCTGCAATATTTTCTCATGTAGTATTACTTCTAAAAGCATTTAGAAAGATACCTATACTGAGATTGAGGTGGTCATCAGACTAACACCCTACCAGGTCTGTATGGACCAAACCTTCCCTGACTGCATGGACACGTAATATTGTTTTATTTTCACTAACTGCTTCAGTCCATCGTGCTGTGAAAATAACAAACAGAGTAAAACAGATTTAGTAACAAAATGGAAAAAGCCCAAGAAAAATCACAGGAGCAAGCTTTGTTGTAAAAATCCATTCTAGTAAATTCTGGAGTCTCTATTGATATCTTAAATCATGAGACAATGTTCGCCACAAATTACTGTTTTGAGATATATATCAAACTACTGCAAATTACTGTAGTTTAGCAGCAGTTCAGTAGGAACAGAAAAGATCCAGTTTAGACAGGTTTCAGAGATTATCTTCTCTGAGCCGATAGCTCCCAAACTTGATTTTATAGGAGAAATCAAGTCATGCAGTAAAAATGGAGTGTGATTTCGGACCACAGGCATAATGTCCGTAGCTGGAGAAGGATAAGGAAACAGAAGCTCTCTCAGAAAGCAATTGGGCCAGTGGGATTTATGTACTTTAGTCCTAACAATAATTCTGTTGAGCATATTTGTGAATAAAGATAAGTTTAAGACTGCTTCAATGCACTCCTGGATATGGAACGTTTTACTTCACACAGATTCACTGCTACCGTAGTATAAATTTTAAACTGCTGTTATGAAGGGTTGTACTTGTCATAAGCACTCCACTTATTAGTGAGCGTATGCAGGATTGAGATTTTCCAAAGGTATATAAATATTTACAGAAGAATGTCTTTATCTTAAAAAAACATGTAGATGATTGATTTTACATACAGAATAGACCACATCTGGATATATTTGCAAAATCAAGAATTAAAAATACATCTGATGAGAATCACTTTTCTGAATTTCTTGGCAGTAGTTCACTGTTAAAATATTTTCTTTACATGGAATTTACTAACGTTACTCTTTACAGCTTACCATTTCACTAACAGTATTTTCCAGACAGGCTTCCTGCTAGCAGAGGAGGAGGGCTAAGTAAACGTTAAGTGTAGAGCACTCAATGACTATTTAATTGTGACTGTACTCAGCAAATGACAGGAGTAATGCAAAAAGTTTGAATCACCTTCATTTTAGAGAAGTATAAGCAACTCACTAATAACTACTTATTAATAACTCACAACTTTGAGTTTCTCACACGTATCTACACTATCACATAAAATATCCCCCAAAATTCTTTTCTTTTTCTTCAATTTTATTCAGAGACAAGAAAGGTAATTCCCTACTTGTTTCCACTTCATGACTTGAGAAGTGTCAAGCCTTATGCTGTTCTTTTTGTTTGGTTGTGATATGCTTTTCCAGTTTCAAGCCCTTTTAAAGAAACACTGATTTAATAATTAAAAATCAGCATTTTTACTAAATTATGATATGTATCTGGGAAACATGATTTTTAGAAATATGTTAGTGTCTTTGGAGATAAATGGATGGAAATAAATCTCTTTTGCCAGATTCAGACTCAAGATTGAAGTATTGCAAATATACAAATAATATAAATAATTCTTGGAGTGTAGAACCCATATTTCTGTCCTTTCCCATTGGATGTTTGAACAACTAGATGGTAAGTAAAATAGGACTATTCTTTCTTCAGTTTTTTGTAAACAGATATGTTCTGAGCATGCCCACTTAGTATACATTTGCATTTCATAACTGAGGTGTTCACCCTTGTACCTTTTAAATATTTTAATCTATAACTTTGATGTAGAAATATATATTTATAAATGTAGATTTTATACATAAAAATCGTGATGTAGGTAGTATGATCTACATCCAACTATGAGATTCTGGGTTTAGCCCATGTCATTCATGCTAAAACACACAATGTTGCAAGTTAATGACAATTCAGATGTTTCTGTCTCTTCCTCACCATCTGGAGGACATTCTTTTTCCTGGGATCATCCCTGAGTGTCATGACAACTATTTTAGAGCTTAGGATACACTCTCCCATTCCCTTTCTATAGCAAACAAGGGGTTTTTGACCTACAGTTCTGACTTCACCTGGGCCAATCAATAGGCACAGGACGCTGTGCCATGCAAGGGTTTGCAGAATGGATGTCTCAACAAACTGGTCTACTCTGACTTCAACAATTTTGGTTTTCCAAAGGGATCCACGGTTTTCCTGTGTGCTTTCTGCAGATGCTTCTTACCTTTCGTGAAAACTGGGAAGACAATGAACTTACTGAGCAACCTCAATTTGGAGTCTAAGCAAGGTGGGGTAGATTTGTGTCTAAGCATTGCTAGAATTTGGATGGTGACACAGCAATCGCATTTACAGATCTCAACACTGGAAATGCATCCAGGAACTGAAGGCACATCTACTACCACTGGGCAGCATATACAGTTCCTCATTTTATTCATTTGTTTTTTGCTGGGAAGAGTTATTATTTCTGTCTACTCATGCATGCCCCAATCCTTCTTCGTGTGTATCTCCAGATAGATCGTGGTTTTAAAAGTGTTTTTACCACTGCACTTCTAAATCTTTTTGTAAGAGTTGTCTAGGAGGATTGTGAGTGTATCAGTATTGCCAAACCAGTGTCGAAAAGTCATGAGTCAGACCACCAGATCTTGAAAAATAATTAAAACTGTGAAACTAAACCAAATAGTTCTCATATATTCCACTTGCTTCTAAGCTCATAGGAAGTCTGTACAATTTGTGCAAATTCTGTAAAGTTACATGACTTCAGAAGCTGCGGCTTTAAGGAAACTACACGCAGGCTTGGATACCACAGCGAAAGATGGCGACACTGATACCTCTTTGGTTTCTGTACAGTTACTTTAATCATGTATTCTACTTCATCTGGTGAGAGAGCAAATTAACACCTTTGAATTTAAAAGCAAGGATCAGAAATTGGGCCTATGCACAAATCAAGTCATTTTTTGCTGGGCATAAGGCAAATGTTTATGCTACAAGAAACAAATGATAGTATATCATGCTGGCTATCCAGTCTGAAGGAAGTCTTAATAAAAAGGTCAGAGTGTATAAAAAGATCATAATAATACAAATCAAAGACGGCAAGGTCTTGTAATACCTTTTTTCATAGAAGGCAGGGGAAAAGAGACAGATAAGTAAAAGCACATTGAAAAATGCTGTATTTCAACCAAATTTTTAACCTCAGGGCAATTACTTCATCCTTTTCTATAAAGAACTAGAATATAGACGGATATACATAAATAATGAAAACAATAATTATTTGGAAGTGAGATATTTTCCACCTGTTGAAGACCTTAAAATCCTTCTCACCAAAGGTTTCATACTACATGAAATGTCTTGACAATTCTGACATCTGCAAATCTGATTGTACACAAATATAATAAGTTTGGACTTGCAGAACTGGTATCATATACGCAAAAGACATAGTAGAACTGTCTTATGGATTGAAAGATTGAATGACATTGACAACATATTGATGTAATGCACTACAGCTCTACTAATCCTCATGAAAGTCTACATTTATAAAAGTAGACAGACTAGTAGTAAGCAGATTTTCTGTTACTATAAGTGCACAAAAATGTCTTCATGATTTAACTTAAAAAATCTCCTAAAAGACACGTGAAACCCACTGTTAGTATACTTGCCTTTCTTCCTGAATAAATGAAAAGGAAACTTTCTAACATTTTATTTGATATAAATACCTATAATTGTATTCATGCACAGTTCCAGGGCAAATATTTGGTTTTGTATATTTAACTCATAGATTAGCTGCAATGCAGACTCTACAAGACCTGTGCAGCTTCTTGATCAAACAGGTGCAGACAAATCAAATCCTCTGAGCACATTTTATAACACGCACAGATGTAGGACAGCACATGACCACACTGCCTAGGACAATTAATGAACCAGTTTCATTTAGTCTATGGCTCTGGAGTGGTTACTCACAAATCATTATATAGTTCATTTTCAAGCAAAATTCACTGTAAAACAAGGCTCTGTCTTAACAAATGTTTCTAAGTCTTTGCTGCAACTACTCTCAGTATAAAATTGAGGTAACATTAATTCTGATTTTTTGTCATGTTGGATACATTGAATATATTGGTCAAACCTTCCCTCTATATGAATTTAGATTTGCAAATTTTGTATAAAACTGTTTCCCCAGTGGTGAAAAAAATGTCATAGTGCAGACTCATCAGTAATTTAGTCTGTAGCTTTTGATTTCTTAATATACTTTCTATCCTGAAAAATCCCTGTGCTAATGGCATTGTGGGTTCTCCATAATTGCTCAAGAATTTCTGTATCAAATGTTCTTTTCTGACTTCTTTATCTGCTTTCCTTAGAATCAAACTAGAAGTTCTAGGGTGTTTTTTTTCATGT
Source organism: Limosa lapponica baueri (assembly GCA_002844005.1). NCBI lineage: Eukaryota > Metazoa > Chordata > Aves > Charadriiformes > Scolopacidae > Limosa > Limosa lapponica. Next base: position 2,597,804 of record KZ505647.1, on the reverse strand, counting down.
CACTTATCATTGCTAGTTATAAATGTTCTGCAAAGCAAATGAGCTCCCAGCTACATCTGTGCAACACTAAATTCCAAATTAAGCTCTCTATGGATGGCACCATCACCCTATTTCCCTCAACAGAATTGCACAGGTGTATCCAGCTGAAAGTTATTAAACAGGTCTGTTGATGATATACAAGATGGAGCAAAATTTGCAGCTTAGTATTTCCTAGCTGTGCTGGCTCTGCGGGAGAGAAAGCTTATTTATATTACTGGCACAGGCAGCTATTACAGGATGCATGGAGAAAGGAGATTTGCTGAATAAAATGGTGCTGTTTGGAAGGAGGAAGGGTTCGTACTACAGCTACGCTTTATGGTCCTTTGTACTAATATCCTGTAATCACAATAGTCTTTCTTCTGACATGGTAGAACAGGGTCAGATGTCAACAAGAAAAATTGTTACAAATGAGAACTTTATAACCTTGGAGAGAGGTAATGAAATGTTTGTGACTTTCTTGTCGGCTGCATCTACAGGAAAATAATATATGTCTGTTATAGATGACCTTGTTTAGAAGTGATCACTACAGTCATTATACTCCAATTCTTATTTCAAAAGATACTGAAAATCTTTTTTCATGAGACTTTTATGATTTTGCTGCTGTGATTTATTTCATCCTTCAAATTTCTGTATTTTTGCTGTGTTTCCTTTCAGAGAGGGAATTCCTATTGTAGTTTACAGTACACTCACCAACTTTTGCCACTTGGGAAACTCTTGAGAATGTTTACTACACTCAGAATAGCAAAAAATAGCGCTTGTTTTGAAAAAGGGAAAAACAACAAAGATTGAAAATATTTTGCTTTAAAATCAGTATGACCTTCCAACAAAGGTTCGGGGTGGCTCTTTTTCTTCCTGAATCAGTCTGCTCCTTTCCAGCTAAAAAACTCACCCTGGATTCTTCTCTTTAAATTAAAAATTTATCAGAGTCAACCTGAAGAAAAGGAACTTCTGAGAGCTTGAGCTCCTCTCCCATTCTCCACAGCCCTCCCAATAAGATCAAGTATGGAAACATCATCCTGTATCAAAATGTTTCTTTCTCAGAAAGACTCTCTCCATTATTACTTTTTCTAATCGTCTCTTAAATATTTGGAAATGTGCATTACACAGCTGTAATTATGCCTAGGAAAAAGTCAGCAAAAGAACTGAGTGTTATTTGAAATACCTAAATGAAAACATACTGGTCCACTCATCTCACCACCTAACTGCATATGTTCCTATGGTGCTTAGATGCTTACATGTGTAAAATTTAATCAAATTTCACTATTGTCATTGACATTTTCTAGATTGATAAAAAGTAATTTTTAATAAAACCACTATACTCATGACCAATTTTTATACAAAATTTTCAAAGATCTTTCTACAAAGAAAAATTATGTCTTGGAGATCCTTCCCACAGAACAAAATGTCTCTTAATAGGCAAGAATTTACAAAAGAAACTATCCTAAACTTAGCACAAAAGCAATTCAAGGAATGTCTGAATCATCTCTGTTGATCGCAAGTACATAGAATGTAATGAGCTAACCTGGCTTTATTTCACTCCCTGTTTGCTGGCTAATTGGTCTATAACAGAAACATGCATCCATAGCCCTGCGTTTCATTGTCTTGAGACTTTCCATTACTTCACCTAATTTCTGAAAGATTTTGTTTATTAAGATCAAAGCAAAGAGCAGCCAACAGCTGCCTGGAAAGGAGTCCCATCCCTCACTGCAGCATATAACTACTGCTACTTTGTACAAGGGCAGCACATTCAAGAACTCTCTCTGTGAAAATGAGCAAAAGACAATATCTTTGGTTCCTGAAGGCTTTCAGGACTACCATTGTTCTAGGATATTTGAAAAGAAAAGAGGTGCTTTGCATACTTGCTTATAATCTGTTCTGTTGCCTTGTCAGAACGGCAGCTTTTTTTTTTCTTCAACTTCTTGAGGACCACTACAAACTAGAATTATAATCTGGTGTTATCTCATGTTTTACCATACTGACCCACAGTCTAACTGTTTTCCTGCCAAGTTGTTGTACAACCACCTTTTTCCACCCACAAAAACCGCATGTGTTCTGAAAGGACTTCACAACTAAATGTGTGAGATCTGATCCTGGGGTGCACAGATGAAACTCAGGGATCTCTCACCCACAAAATCCTGCAGCTGACCAGTCCACATCAATGCTGGCGTCAGTTAGTGGCTGCTCCTGTGCAGCTTTAGGAGCACCTCTGTTATGGCACGACTGGAGAGTGTAGTTTATCTGGGTACATCTACGCTGGAACTGAGGCGTGATTCCAGCCTAGAAAACAAAACCTTGAGTATGTCTAATACTTTAATCAAAGGCCCAATTAATCTCTCTTCTGTGCAAGCCTGATGGTTTCTGCACTTCCTTACCATAGTACAATTAATTAGGTTTTGGCTTTAGTCAGTGACAAGAGTAGAAACCACATGGGTTATGGCTATGCTTAAACCGCTTTCTGGATGATATCATTATAAACAATCACTCATATGCGTCTTTATTTCCCCCTTCTCTACTTTTTTTGCTGTTTTTCACCATTTACCTTATCCACTTACATATACACACAGGTCACTATTTTTATTATGAACTTGTAATGTACAGATTATTATTTCATGGGTTTCCCAACCATTATCTTGGACTTTTATGCTGTTAAATGTGAGACTAACAATGCATTTACTGCATTAAAGTTAATAATTCATTGACTTACCATATATGACACCTCTGATGTTGAGCTAATTCTCTGTCTCATTAAGCAGTGTAGGGAATACTATAATCATCCCACATTTGTCTTTCCTTTTAAAATTATACAATTAGAGAACCCACACTTATTCAGTGAATTATTATTCTAAAAATTTTATCTAAGCCCAATTATCTTTTACAGATGTCTGCATTAAAAGCTGGGAAGCAGTTTCTTGGTGAAGTATCATGTTAATGATGTTGGTCTCAATACACTTTGCAGGAGAATATTTTTTTTAACTTGTTTGAGGATCATAACTTAGAAAACATTTCTTCACTGTCTTCTTCATGATTCTTTAAATGACAAGGAATATGAACACTACAGTCTTGCTAGCAGTCCCTCCTTTGTGTGTGTCTGTGTGTGTCAGAGTGAGTGTAAGGAGATAGCCTGAAATATTAACTCCTGTTAATTTATATTTATTACTAAATTTTATGTTTGCTTGAACATTTTACATTGAAACTCTTCCAATGAAAAATTTGGCTTCTGACCAACCGATTTTTTTTAATTTGCAAAAACTGTGTGTGTTCCATAGAGAACTACTTTTGTTTTATTTCATTTCCCTTAAAGACCAGAGGCCTGAAAACTAAATATTTTGATTTGGCTATCTTCCTGTAAAGCCCAACCAAGTCCTTTTTGTCTCTGCTAGGAGTTGAACTCCCAGTCAAAACACTACCAAAATATATCACAGCCAGAAGTCATCAGGAGGGGTTACTGTGGTACTTCATGAGAAGACAGATGCAGATCTAAATGCAGATCTAGATTAATGAAATTATATTTCTTACTCCCAGTCATAAGTCCCATGGACCATGAGCAATACTTCTGGTGAGGTTTTACACCAAAAAGAAAATGAGGACAAGTTAATATAAGCAAACAAACTAAACAGTTGTTAAACTATTCTGAAAATATATATGTCTAGAGAATAGACAATTAAAACTATACTTAAAACCATATGTTTGCACTAAACATCATTATGACCGGTAAAATCTCAACCACCTTGAAGCCTCTGAAATTAAGTTCCATAGTGACAAGCAGCTTTGAGAGGCGTTTGTCTTCTTCTGTGTGTATATCTGCACAGATGTTGACTTTGGTGAAATAATCCATTCAGTTCTGGGTGTTAAACTTCATTGATAAAATGCACCATGCAAAGAAGACAAACAGATACAGGCAAAATACAGACAAAAGGGAAACATATGAGTTTCATTGTTCAATTTTTGTTGATCAGCTCATCAAAATGCATATTACAGATGACACTGGGGAAGTTAGAATGCAGTTGAAAATAACAGTCTACATGATGAAATGCATCTACTGTGCATGAATCTTCTCTTAAAAATGGCCAATGTTTTGCAGCCAAAATATGAACACAAATGTTATGTGTGCAGCAGTGCAAAAGTCACTGTGCCGAGCCACATTTGTTAAATGAAATGTCACAAACCATTCACAAATACGTAACTTATTCTATAGTAACCCATAAAGAATAAGTCTCCATGAAGTCAATACAGGTTTTAACTGAGGAACTAAAGAAAAAGATTTGGCTATTAGGAGTGTCTTAATATTCTTTCTTTTGGCTGGAAGTTATGTGGGTAAATGTAATAAGGTTAAAGCTTCCTTTCTAAGTGTTCGTAGAAGACTCCACTATGCTCCTCTCCTGGCTGTAATCAATACCAGCATATGCTCTCTTCTCTTCTGTGCAACAGAAATGTAACAATCAAATTCTGATTATAGCAGCTGGAAGGTGCAGGACCAGAGTTGTTCAATGATGGCTGATTAAAAATTTTCTTGTAAAATGGTTTCCATCGGCCAAAGTTGATTAATTAAAATGTTGGGGTTTCCCCCTAGAATACACAAAATTCCCTAAAATGTTTATTGAAATAATTTTTGGATACAGGGTGAGAAAATTCAGAGGATGACCTTGAATACTCAGTAGTCCAATGGCTAAAACAATTTCATTAGGTGTTGTTATTTTCACTAAAGTCCCTGAACTTTCTGTTAGCTTATGTGGCAAAAGTGCCCCTGACACGCAAGAGAGTGCAGAGGAGCAAGCCCAATATCCTCCTGCCCTGATCCTCCTGGGGCTTCACAAGAGCCACCAGTCTGTGAAAATCTCATCCCCACAGCCCCAAGGACATGATGGCAGGGGGGACCCCAATGCCCCAGTCAGAGACAGGATACTCCACTCCAGGCCCAGGGCTGTCCCAGGGTGGTTCCAGTCCCACGTTGACAGGGGACACTCAGTGCCAGGAGTCAGAGAGGAGGCTCTCTGTGTCACCCCACAAAGCTGGGGCACTGCCCAGGGTGCAGGGTTCCCTGTGAGGTGCAGGGAAGAGAATTTGGGGATGCACGAGACTCATTGTGGGATGTTTATAGGAGGCAATGAAAGGGGGGAAAAGGATGGATTGGGATGGCTTGGAGATGAAACAAGTGTGGGAAAATAGACAGAAGGGAAGAAAAGGACCTGGTTTTGTGTAACAGGCAAAGGTCAGGACGCTTGTCTGGCCATGCCTGCACCTGGCCAGTGCAGTCTGTGCCAGCTTCTCACTAAACTCCACTTCTAGTGATTTTCCTGCATATGGGACTCTCTGGTCTGTGTGTATAGGGGTGGATCAGGGGTGGGAGGCCTGTGTGTCCATGGAGCCAGCATGGAACTTGATGAGGATGAACTGTCAGTGCATGACCCTGATCAGCATCAAACTGGACCAGCTGGCAAGTGGGGCACCACGGCCTGGGGGCTCAGGCATGTTGCTGGGAGTGGGGTACCTGGAGGCATGGTCTACTGGGAGAGGGGGAATGATGGGCCTGGCCAACTGCTGGAGATACCCTAAGGTCTGGGGTCTGCTGAGAGACCCATTTGTGTGTGTGTGTGTGATTATGTGCATGCACGTGTGCCTATGGTACACACTCAGGCCCACCGCCAGTCAGACCTGCAGGCATTGCGGAGCTGCAGCAGCCTTGCCCCTACTGGGCTTCCAGATTTGGCAGCTCCTAAGAACTTCTATTTCTGTCAAGCAACTTTATCCCAGTGAGTGCTCCAGTCACAGAGCTGCTGACTCTTCCTTGGAACAACAACCTGTACATTTCCCACATTTGCAAGCTAATAAGCCTGTTTGCTCTAATGAGTGTTTAGACCCTAAGGCTCAAACATTTACCACTTAATTGTGATATTTTCTTTACCTTGTTGTCTCTAAACAGAGCCTATTTTTGGCAGACTGCTGATTCTTGAGACTTGGCAATTTGGTTGTAATTCCCAAAATATTAGACAGTCTTGATTCTTTTTAATGGCTCGTACATTAAGACAGATATATTTATTTTAAGTAATGCAGGTTATTCTTCCCTTATTCTGTGGAAGTGAACAAATTTTAATTTTACATATTCTCCTTCAATGCAAACCTTCAATGCCCTGATACCTATTTCCATTCAATCAAGATACAACAGCTCATAAAAGCCCAGATTCATCCCAGCTACTGTTAATTGCTTATTTAGCGTTGGATCCTTGTTGCTGTAGCAACTACTGCCTATATGGAAATGGTTTTCATCTTGTGATCCATGGGCCCCTGTATCCATGCTCAGCTACTGAAAGGTCTGACAACTAAGAAAAGCAGGGTTATTGTCTGCAGCTTTAAATAATATCCACCTCTGTCCACATCTCTATTAGAAGAGCCATGTTAAGTCCAAAAACTAGAGGGGGAGGATCAAGAAAATGTTTCACAATCAACAAGGGAAGGTAGTTTAAAAAGGCAACTTAGCCCACCATCTGAATCACTGTCTGGAAGCATCTACCACTTTCCATCAATGATTAAAGGAACTTTTGCTGAGTAGGCTTCTGATGCAGATATCTTAACTTAGCATCTACAGTTAGGTGGGCTGAATGAAGATCTACACTTCTATGGGGACTTTCTGGTGTTCCCTACTTAACTCAGAATAAACCACAGTTTCTCAAAATACTGTCCTCAACCGAAAAAGCGCTCTTCCCTTAAATTTCTGCTATACTTGGCAAGGTCAAACAAGAGACATGTGTGATACGTCTGAAATATCCAAATATCCTGATTCTCATACTTGCAGCACCAGGAAGAGAAAAAAAAATAAAAAGCTCGTTTCAACTTAATTTTCCAAAATCAATTTTCTTTGGGGGAAAAAGATACACTCATAAACCATTAGGGTACAGGTGTTTCATTCATGCTTTCCAGCAGTGGTCAATAGTCTGGACTGTGATACTGCCCAAGAGTAAGGAACGGTAGGTAACACCAGTATATTATGGTGTTATTTCCAGCACTAAGAACAATTTTTTTGATTTTTATATGTCATTTTTATGATACATTTGCTACCTGAAATGCTTAACAACATGACTGAAATAATATTCTCTTTTAAATAGTTTTAATTTGTTTGATCTAAACAACAGTTTGAGGCTCATTATAAAGTAACAAATGAAGAACAACACACTCTCTTAATGACTCTTAAAAAAAAGGATGTCTGTAGAGATTTAAAATTGTATCTTTCTTTTAAATAACCACCCAGATAAACGTGCTGAGCAGTAAACAAAGAGACTCTGACAATGACAATCCCAAAATGAAATTACAGAAAATAGCAAATCAAAACAAGCTTCTTGAAACTTAAGCTCTTGCATTTTAGAAGTTATTATTTCCAGCAATGGTGAGTTTCATAAGGATAGGTGTTTCACAAAATCATTTTCACACTACAAGGGTTGGTAAAGCTGTTATGAGTTGTCTTCTATGAACCCAGTGCATAGGTCAAGTGTCTCATGCCTTTTGCATGCAGTCATTTCCAGCATCCCCACCTGGCAATTTTATGTGAGTGAACATAAAACTCGTTTGAGGTGTTTGGATTTGGGATCTCAAAATCATTGGTCCCTTTTGAAAATCTTGGCCCTGGATTTTTCATTAATGAATCAGCCTTTGGATATAAATTCATAAATACATCCCACTTTAAAAAAAGCCAGATCTGTGTGTTACAGATGTATGACTAGTCATAAGAGCAACAAGTTTGGAAGAAATTGCGTTCTTCATTGCAATGTGTACGACATCTGTCTCTACATTCATTTTCTTTGATGTGCTTCTTTTCACATTCTCTGCTAAACAGAATCTTTTCATAGACTTTTTTTTTTCTTCTTGGAAAAGTTTACAGACCCTTTCAAGATGACAAGTGAAACCACTTTTTCTTTCTTAGATGCAACAGGAAAGCTCTCATCATTCTGTTTTTGTATGGGCTGCTACTTCTTTTTTAAAAAAAGAAAGAAGAAAAGGTAATTTAAGATTTTTGAGAAATGAAGACAGACATGTTGATAGCTGACTCTTCTTATCCACTTTTGTAATACTTTATTTTATATCTAGTGTTACCATTTGATTTGCTAATTCTTTTATTTCTGCACATTCCCTCAAATGTGTACTGGTACAAACTTTCTTCAAATAATCCTTCTCTATGACAAGATCTGAGAAAAACCTTCACAACAGATAAATTAGTCCAGCTGCTATTTCTGTTTTTGCTGGGCCTGTCTATGTCTGAATTTACCTTTGCCACATCACATGATACAAGCTAGTAGGGATGGAGTATGAGCATGATTCAGTCCTGGTCAAGACTATGAATGAGCTAAAACAATATAAGTTGTACATCTGAAGGGCAGATGTGGCAGTATATATATCCCCAAATAGAAAAGAGGGTTTTTATTCAGGTACCATTTTTTGGAGCTGTCAAAAAGACACGATTGTCTCATTCTAAACAGCTTTTTGCAAAACATGAATAAACACCGGGATTCCTTGCAGCCTTGGTTTTTGGACAGTTGTCAAAATATTTTAGAAATAAAGGGCAGCAGTGCATTGCGTTTCAGCATAATGAAATGTATATTGCTGCTAGGAAGCAACTTAAAAGTGGTATAATTACAACCCTTACACTTTCCTAATTTCACCTTCTCCTGATTTCTAAAAGGCTCCCGAGGAATTGGTTCAGTTTAGAAAAAACAGAAAAGCTCTGAGTAGCCATAAAACTGAAGAAATCTCCACTTTTTATCCATGTGAAGAATTATTCACAGATCTGGCTAAACTAGAGGCAAATCTTTTTTAACCAGAGCTTAAAGCATCTCTAAGAATCCCAATTGATGCAGGAAAAAGTTGAAGCACTAAGAAGACGTCTTGAAATTCGGACACCAAAAGGTACCTGAAGGAATATGAGAGAATAAATATTTTATCATTTTCCTCTCCTAGTCTTTTTTTCTGCTTGACAAGCATGTGTGACATGTAATAACTACATTTAGCACAGTTTTACCACGAGAGGGCAGGAATGCTTATCAAACAGGTTTGTCACTGGTTGTTTCACCACTTCTTTGTCGGGAGGGTGACCCAATGAGCTTTCCCTCTATTGGTATTATGTGTCTAAGCATGTACCCTGAGCACTTAACAACATGACAAAATGCTTTGACCCAACAGACTGACCTGTCATTAGTACGGCAGATTTATCCCCCTGGTTGGTGATGGGGCTCAGGAGCATGGCTGAACTGCAGCTGTGTAAGGCTGAGCAAAATCAGAACTCCTCACTCTGGGCTGGCAAAGGGAAACAGCTGTGCCAATGCACCAGGCTTGCCAAGGGGGGCTGGCAAAGGGAAACAGCTGTGCCAATGCACCAGGCTTGCCAAGGGAGGCTGGCGGGTAGTTAGAGGTGAATCAGTGCCTGCTTTTCTTCCTTATGGTGGTAATAGGAGCAAGAAGGAGGAGAGCCCTTTGTATTCAATATTTGCAGCACTGGCTTATTCATGAACAATTTTTAAGCATTTCTGTAAGTGAGACTAATTTTGATAAGACCATAACCATGTCCAGATCTGAACAGAAGACTGTACTGGGCAGAATATGGTGTAGAAAAGTTCCAGACTATTATTAAAATGAAACAGATTTGTGTGGAAAGTCCTCGTTAAGTCATAAACAATTTATAAACTGAAGCATTTAGCAGAGCTTGATTAAAGGTTTCAATTCTTGTAACTGTTTGCCAACAAAATATAGTGTTTCACTGTTCCCAAACCTACGTTTTGGAAAAAAAAAATATACTGTGGGGCCACTCAGAGTTGTAAGATTTTAATCAGCTAAAATTAAGCTCAGTAATATACATGGAAATAATGTTTCTTTTGCTTGTTTTGCTGTTGTGTTAAGTAGTTTCTTTTTTAAAATGGCAAAGTTTTTCACTATGAAGTAAATAGTTGTGGAGTTGTGATAGTGACTGGATAAACTATGTTCTATGGGAATAAAGAGAAAAAAATGAAAAAGTAACCTTATTCTAGTCATAACAATAACCTTAGTCTAATCATAAGCAAAAAGATTCATACAAGTTATTTTCCATTAGCTATGCCAATTAAATTATGCTTTTACCATGCCCTCCTCCAGAATAACAGTGCTCAACAAAAATATCAGTAGTTCAAATCTAATGGTTCTTCGCTACTTCTGTCTTTGGGATAAAAAGGGTTTTCCCCATCCAGAAAGCAGAAAAGGGCGTTGCCTTCCTATTGTGTGGCTTGGCTGTCTCCTATAAGAAGCTCTTGACTTACACTTAGAGGGTTACATACCCACTAGGAGATCTATATTCTGTGTCATTTTACAAATCACTGTTCCCCAGAGGTGTTCAAGAACCATGCTGCAACAGCATGCTACTAGGGTGACTCAGTAGAAAAGTAGAAAACCCTACAAGATCTCCTCGTTCAATGATTCAGGATTTATTACTTTGGGCTTTTAAATAGCCCTAACTGTGTGTGGCTCTTTCCAAAGCCCTAGCAGTACACAAGGGCAATTCAGCCCAGACTAAGCAACAGTCAGCCACCTGGATTTTTTCTGAAAAAGGAAAGGGCATAACTGGACAGCATGCACCAACATGGAAATAGGCAAACCACATAAGGGTAAAAAACCCCTGTTTTGTGTGTATTATCAGGGTGCACAGAAAAAACAATACAAGTCAGGACTTCTGCAGAAGCTATGTAATCCCTGTGCAGGTGGATCATCCTATAACTTTTTCCAGTGAGATTTTGAAGCTGTGAAGAAGGAAGGGTTGTGCTTTAAGAGTTCCAGTATTCACTTGCAGGAGAAAATTACCCATGAACTTCCAAAGGAATAATGCACAAGGTGTCTTGCCCAAGGCCTCATAGAGTTACACATGTGGAAAACCTCTGTCATGCTTTGATCAAAGACCAGAAAGAATGACTCATTGCCTTTCCTTTCTATTGTATTTTCTGTAGCATAAGAATATAACAGGTGCAGTGCTCTGATCTGGGTGAATCTTGTGGTTTTGCTCTTATGGTTTTAGCTTCTACAAAGGATATATAGCAAAGAAATAGCAAAAGAAAATTTGAATTGTTGTTTGCTTTCCTTTTGCTTCATTTCAAGAAGTAGACTGCAAAAGCAAGTGAAAATAGATATAATTTTTGTTCTGGCATTTCCTTTTCTGCTAACTTTTGAACAATGACAACATTTTGGACACGTTTATGGCCTTGTCTTTGAACATTTATTCACATAATGAATCTACTCACCTTCACATCCCTCTGATTGTAGAAATCACTCCTTGATTTGTCACTCAGTGTCTTTCCCATTAAGTGCTGTTCTAGGGAGATCAAGTAGGATTTCACAGGATGAAAACTCTCCTGCAGACAATCACTAGGCAATACCTTATAGAAGGAGCAGAGATACAAAAAGCTCTCGTCAGGCAGTTTATGTCTAACATATGGTTAATGTTATTAAAATTCTTACTTGCTATCGTATCAATGTAGACATCGGCTGTTTCAGGGAACTTTGTGACAGCAGCACCCGTTCAGAATTACTGCCCACAAGAACCTCACCCCTGCCCTTTCTCATAGTGTGCAAAAACATGATGTGAGATTAAGAAATTTAATATTCTCTATGCAGAGTGCTGCTCCTCGAAGAGAAAATAGACTTCTTCTAAAATTGTAACAATTTTACTGTAACATGAAGGTATCTGAAGAAATGTCTAAGTGGACTATCTCAGGTGCTACAAGTAGTTTAGATGTTGCAGGCTTTTTGTCCCACCTGAATAGGGCTGGACTAATACATTCTGGACTAATACACTTATAAAATGGTAGATTTAGGAAGGCTTTTAAATTCACAGGTGCAGAGATGTACATTAACCACCAAAGCAAAACTTGAGAAAGCACCTGTTTTAGGAAGCTGTGGCTGATGATCAATTTAAAATAATCTGAGTTGAAACGTCATTGAAGAAGTTGCTATTTAAACTTGCCCTTTGCTGTACATAACCACACCCTCATTTGTCGTGGTGCGGGTGGTGTCACATGGTGAGTAAAATCAAACAGCTGACCCAGCTGAAAGTTTACTGAACAAGCAGAATTAAAAAAAAAAAAAAAATGCTACATCAATGTCCTAATCTGGACTACTGTGCTGTCGTACAGGTGCTCATGGGGGCCCAGAACAGGAGATGGAGCGCCAGTCCAGAACAGCCAGCACAATGGTGCTCCTCTTTCATCGGTGCACCAGGCTTAGATTCATTTACAGTATTTATTAAGATACAGCCTGAGAAACCTGTCAAGTTTGTTTTTTTTTTTTACTTGAATGTGTGTGACTTTTTTAGTTTTGAAAGAACTACATTGTTCTAAACTTTGGAATTTATTATTTTACACATAAATGTAAATTCATAAAGTATTAGCTCCTCACATCCAATCTCAGTTAGAAGCTTTCAGATCAAAGTTTATATAGCAACACAGTAATATCTTGTATTATCTCACCGTTTTTCCAATAATTCACTTGCTTTTCTGAATCAATGTTAAGCTGATGTTCTCAGAGAATTATGGTCCACCATGATTTTCAGATCTTGTTCTTAGATAATTCAACTTTGTGCTTCTTTATTGTATAGATAGAAATAATCTTCCTTCCTGCATTTCAGTGTACTTGTCTACTATTTTATCACTTTTGATGATCTTTTAATGACTTTGCAGTCATAGGTTTTTAGGAGCATTTGATAATGCACCTTGCAATAAGCATTTGTGAAAATTCAGGTACAAAGTGGATGTACCTTTTAAGCAAGAGATTTGTCAGGTCTAATTTTCTTTTACAAAAAATGTGTTAATTTTTCCTTGTTACATCCTATACATTTTTGTGTCTGTAACTTCAATTTTATTTTTCTTTTTTATTAGTTAGTTTGCATGGAATTTATTGATTGCAGTTCTCAGTATCCCATTTTAACAGTCAAACTTTCATCTTCTCTTGCTCTTTGGACACTGACACCAAGGCACGTTACACACTCATGGAAATCTTCGATGAGAACAGAAGCTGGTACAAGATGGACGGTGGGAGTGGACAGACAGAAGTGAGGTAAAGAAGCAGAAACGTGGTAGGAATAGACTTTTCCACTTTGGGAACTACAAGCTGTCAGACTGGGTCACTCCATCTCATGAACTGCACTGTGACACTCTTTCTCTGCTGTGTAGAAATCACCCCCTTGACAATGCACAACCACACAAATAATTCTAGATATTTTTGCATTGACCTTCCTGTCTTTGAACACTTAAAGGGCTTCTGGCACTTTTCCTCATTCCAATGCATTTGAAAATGCTTTTATTATAGCCTTTCTTCATTTAGCAATCTAGTCCTCAAATCTATTTCTATTTTGCCTTAGTATGATTTTAAATTTACGTTGCCTATATGGTAAGTTATTTATACTACTCCTTTGAAAGGGTATTTTATTTCTAAAAGCTTTTTTTCCCTCTGCTGCTTAAACATACTGGCTATTTTTCAGGGATGCTTTTAGAATATTTTTGTGTATAGCAAATAAACTAGTATTTCTAATAACTGCAGATTTGAACCTGTCTCCTCCTGGCTTGCATTCTAGTCAGTGGAATATTTCCATGAAAAGAGGTAGCATCACTTCACTAGGGAACAAAAACTGAAAGTCATAAAAAAAAAAATGGTTAATTAATAATATTTCACTATGACTTGTTTGTTTGTTTGATTGTTTGTTCCTTCCTAGCAAGTCACAACATCCTTAATACATTCATACCTAAAATACTCAATCTTTCTCTGTCTCTATCTCCACTTCTCTGCTTTGGAACACACTACAGAAGATCTGTCTAAGTACCACAAAGAATTTTTAAAAGTTGTAAATAGCATTTTGAGAACACAAATACTTAGGTGTAAAAAACCCCTTCTATTATATTGAAGAGAATGTGGGTACAACCTTCAAGGAGAATTTTTAGAGAAATTGAGGAGATGATATTCTAACAGTATTTCTTGAGATCTGAGTAGTGACTTCTCTAGGTACCTGTTTTGAATCCTAGACCAACCAGCTTCTGAGGATGGAAACTGCATGAGTTGCTCTTTCTCCTCAGCTGTTTGGGGTTTTTTTCTGACGGGCAAAAGTCTGAGTTCTAGTTAGGACCACACACAGGGTTGTGAGGAGGTCAGCATGAAGGAGGTTGTGGTAATTCCAGGATGGAAGTGCCAGATGTTTCATAAAGACATGTTAAAAAATTTTAACTTAGTTTTGCAGATTAACAATAAAAATATTTCTATTATTTTCATAAAACTCAAGCTCCTCAGTGCTTTATTGGAACTTATGCTTTTGTTTTATCTGAGCTTCTCACAACTTTTAACATCTTCTCAAATTTAAAAGTAGGTCATATATTTCAGGATATGTAATGTAAAAATGTGTGCCAAATGTTTGTAAAATGAGTCATAGCGACACTAAGGAGACTACATCCAAAAATGGGATCTTGAAACCATTCTATTCAAATGATGTCTGTTCCTGAAAGTATAACCTCCATATACGCCCTAGTTTTCCTACTGACAACCTCACATCCACAGAGCTGTGGATTCTATAGTTTAGCCTTACTTTTTCTGCTTCCATGGCAAGTCTGGAGATTAGACTGTTTAACCAAGTAATGCAATAAAGGTAGTTATGGGAAAAGTCTAAAGTAGTATTTTCATTTGAACTTGAAGTTTGAAAGAGATGAATATCCAACCATTTCTCAGCTTCTATAATAATACTCAGCCTCAGACCCCATTAAATATTCAAGTGCTATTATCTCACTTAATGGATACTTGGGAGAGTAGATATTTGCAAATCCCTTTCCAAACAGGCAGTCACAGAAAGACAGCTACCACAAGGCCTGGATTGAGGAAGGTGATGATGTTTTTAAGTAAGACTTAGAATTTAAGAACCTAAAACTGAGCTCTTGAAAGCTCCTGCTTAATCTTTGGAGGTTCCCAGACTCTATCAGCACCTCGTTTTTCAATGCTGCGTTTCCTCAGATGCCTGAATTTTAGGTCTGCAAAGGCTTAAAAGTAAATCACTGTTGACATGACTGACAACGGCTTGGCTTCTGTCTCATATTTAAGGCTCATCAACAGCAGCAAGCTTCGTTCCCCCGTCTATTTCCGCTGCGTACCTCAACTTGAAAAGCATTCTCTCAGCAAACTTTCCAGCATGAAAGGGGAAATGTAGGAGAGAGGTTAGGCTTGTAGCTGAATGGAACAAGAAGGTTTTAATGAGAGCTTAAATCCTCTTTGGATCTGGGCCTACACAGTTACCATCAGCATTGCAGGATTTGTGATAATGCAACAAGTAGAGCCCTACTTTCTACCCCCTGGGCAAATTCTTTAATCAAGACTATGATTGCAGTTACCTATGGACTTGTCTTTCTGTCTAGTGAAATCCTGTAGAGAACTCAGAAGAAATACTACATCTGTTACTCAGTACTGAACTGGAAGAACCGAATGAAAGAATCTGCAAAGAGTAACAGAATTGACAACTCAAAAATACAGTAGAGAGGTTTCTGTAGCAAGAAAGATTCAGACCAGATATTAGGAAAAACTTCATGGTAGAAACGATGGGGAAGAACTGAAAGAGAGACTGTAGAAGTCTCTGTAAAATACTTCTATGTTTTTGGTAATGAAGGGGTATTGTAGTTCCTGAGCTGAATGTCTAAGTTGAGCTCTTGCACTCCTTTCTCTCCTGAGGAATGAAAAAAAAAAGTGGCTTCTTCCTGTTGTGTGCTACTCTAAACATTTTGGAAATTTATGGAGAAACATGAAATTTAGGATGTATGTATTAAATTTTTCCTTAATTTTCTCTCACAGATAGTGCAATCAAAACTTAGGCTACAAAGGCCAGGGCCAATACATTAATTAAATTTGAGTATTGAATAAGCCTATAAGAGAAGCTCTACTCATCTGAAGACACTTAAAAACAGGCAAACATCTTAAAGAGCTTTACTGAAGCTAGAAAAGCTGCATCTAAGCAAATGGGACACCACACTGGTTCCAGGCTAGTGCAACACCTTAACAGAAACTTGAGCAATGTTCACATTACCATACTAAACCAACAAAAGACAGACTGTAAAATCCTAACAATCAGACTTACAGCTCTATATGCAGTCCTGTACAGTAAAATGAGGTATTACAAGCTATGCAAGTCTTTGGTGTGGGAAGGAGGTTTTGCTGAGTGTTAACAAAGAGCAAAGAGGCTCAGAAGCTCAGTGATGCTGTACCTGTGCAGATGAAAGGCCTCCTGAGGAGATGGAGAACCAATAGAGACCACAGCAAACTCCAAGGCTTCTTTAATGTCTCTCCACCACAGAGCCAAAAGATGCCCTGAGGTAAATTCAGCAGCACATTAGTGTTTTCTCCATCCTTGGGTAGCTGGTTGATACTTACAACAGAGCAGAACAACTGACAGCACATGGATACACATGGATTTTAGAAAAATGACAGGTCCATGGCACAAAACTTGGAATTTCCACTATGGTGTATGTCAAGTTCTTTTCAAATGAAACAAAGAACACCAGCTGAGTGATTCTTGTCACAGTAGATAGCATTTTGGAGGAAAAATAAGAAAGGCTTGAAGTATATTTACAACGTTTCTTACTGCTGTGGCTAGAGAAGTTTACATCTATTGTTTTATGCCTTGGTAACTCACTGAACTTTCTAAAAAACAAATTTCCCTGAGAAACACATCATTTGTGAAATCTCCATCCTGCAATTACTTGCTGCAGCTCAGAAGATGTAGATAAGATAGACGTGCTAAGATAGATATGCTTCTAAGCTGGGATATATGTATTTTACAACAGAAGAAAATCTGCATTTTAGTTAGTTACAGCTATTCTCTGCAGCTTCCTGAGACCTTATTTAAAATGTTTTACCTCTGGTTTACTTGTGCTGAAGTCTGCATTAACAACTATTTTAATACATTTTGACATTTAATAAATTTGAGAGACTTTTTACCAAGTGACAAGACAAGGAACAATGGTTTTAAACTGAAAGGGAGTACACTTACATTGGACATATGGGAAAAATTTTTTATGATAAAAATAGTGAGACACTGGAACAGGCTGCACAGAGAAGTTGTATATTATGATCTTCAGAAGTCCCTTCCAACCCAAACCATTCTGTGATTGCATGAGTCTTCCACAAGGTGGGCATTGATATAGGAAAAAAGGCTAGTATAATGTGTAATTGCCTGGGATTCATTTTTTCATCCGTATCAGTAACAGAATAATGTTATATATTAAGCAGATATCTTACAGACACTTATGTTTGCCAAAAAAAGATCAACTTCCTAATTTGGTAAAATCCATTAGTTTAACAGAATATTTTCAGTCTGTATGATTAACTGCATTTTTTTTTTCTCTCTTAGTTTGCTCTGACTTTTATTTCTGAGCTTTGAGCTTTAGATTTAAGCAGCAGTGAAAATTAGGCAGAAGTGATTATATTACCCAGGTTTTGAGTTTAAATATGCCCCATAATGGAGCTTTGTATTAATATCATTCACAATCATCAGTCTCTTTTGACAAATGAATTTTGGTAGAGATTCACTCAGAATTTTGAGCAAAGCATATAAAGCAGTTTGTAAACCTTGTTGATATCTCAGATTTCTAATAAAAAGCTGGGTAAATTTGAAGTTTTATTTTAAAACTTTGCTTTATTTTATTGAAAAGAATATTTTGCAGAACCTATAAACTCAGGAGAAATGAAATCAAGAGGTTTCATGATCCTAGCAATGGGAAAAGCAGTCTCCAAAACATTTCTACTCAGAAGAATATCCTGAAGGCTTATATTACGTCTTCCTCTGGAAAAGAATAAGCTGAGTTCAGTCCAGGTTAAGACATGGACTGAAATTTTTTTTCCTATTTACCCAGATGTGACCTGCCTGGTGTCAAAGATCCATAAATGAGAGCAGAGTTTGGTCTATGCTTTATGATACCCTTCGTGACTGGAATTTTTTATTCAGACACGTTTACAGGACTCAGAGAAACAGCATGAAACTTCTGACCTCACCCAGAACCTGCTGTAGAAATTCTAGCTTAAGTTTAAGTTAGATCTTTATTAGATTTATCAAATCATAGTGTAATTTGTTTTGAACCAAGAAATGGGCTACTAGTAGATCCCATATCAATACAGTTGAGTGAAACTCTTTGCAAAATTATCTACTTATCAGGGAAAAAATAAAGGTTTTGAGGGACTAGAAATAATCAGAATTTGTGGAAAAATGAGTGTTTCATTCAATATATAAAATACTAAATATTTTCAAAGCAACAGTTTGGTTTTTGAAATATTTCATTAGCACTTCAGAAATATCTTGTTTTGGGGCAGCTATGATGAAAATGAAGGAATTAGATTCACAAAACTGCTGCAAAGCCCACTAGTTAGAATAATCACCTAGGAGGTGGGAGGTCAACATTCAGATCCATCTGAATCAGAGGTTTGATCCAGAGCATAGACTTAAAAAAATGTTTGTTATCTTTCATGTGTGTTTTAAGCAGCTGGCAAATTCAGTAGTTTATGCAGAGTAGGACAGCATCAACAGAAAGAAATGAGCTCAGAAAAACAGTTCTCAGAGCTCTGGCAGGGGCATTGGCTTGGGAATTTTACTTTTAAATTTCTTATTAAATGTAAAGGGAGAACTCCCACACGCCGACTAAGTATTCTAACCAGTCCTTCTGGCACAGGTTTTACTGGGGAGTGAAAAAGGTCAGGCTACCAGGGTTTGTTCTTCCGTCATCACCCCACTTTGCATCTCTACGCAGCTTCTGTGCAGCTGCAAATCACACGCTCCTTAGTGGTGTACAGTACCCCAGCTTCTCACTAGCCTCTCTACAGTTGAAGAGAACCTGAATTATGAAAGGGAGCAAGAGTGTAGGTGTGTCAAGGTGTATCCCCTCTCTTCTGTTATTGACGTGAGCCTATCTGTGTCGCGCATCTTGGCATAAAGATGTGGCACCAACACGTAATCCAGTGCAGGGGCACCACCCATGCTGTGCAGAGAGGAAGCAAAGAAGATTCTCTTCTGCATGTCTGTTTTGGGGCTGGAAGCTCCAAAGGACTTTTGGGTAGGGTGGAATTTGTCTCTTCCTGGAATGCCTTTATTTATGCTTTGGGGGTTTTTTGAGTGACGCTGATTTTGAAGCTAGTTACTTTCATACAACCTTGTTTACTGAAAAAAATATACAAAACCAAGTTTTTCCTGGACAAGGGTCAGATTTCAAAACTTCTCCCAAGAAATACTTTGCTTCATTTTATTTTGTCTTTTGGCTTTCCTACAGGATCAAGCTCTTTTTGCCTTTATAACCTTCTCTTCACTTTCTGGCTTCATCTGCTCTTAGTGCATGCACCTCAAACAGATGCTTCTAAGGCTTATGACCTTGCCTTTTGACTGATATTGTCATTTGACCTTGGGCAGTGGCACACACTGTTTCTGCAGTCTTACTTATTTATCCAGGATATTTTGATGCTTGGTGAAGTTTTAACACCTGTTACAACAATAGTACTTCCTTCTGTGATTCTGTACTATGCCTTTTTACCTACTGCTCCGTATCCTTTCCAATGTAATGTCCTGGCTGTGCAAAATCAGAAGGCAGAGAATAGAGTACACACAGAAGCAAACAAGTATACTTTTGACTTGTCAGACATGGTCCAGTGAGTGAATGGAGTCAAACTAGTAACATATAGGCTTGTAATTGATCGTCTGCATTGTTCATAATGTCTTCAAGAACTGGAGTAATAGAAGGCTAACAAACTTCATTTGACAAAAAAATTCTCATATGTACAAGAAACTAGCAAGTGCTCAACTTAGATCAATAGCGAAATCCCTCAGAATAATTAATTAGTCACTTTAACATATTATTGTTTGTTGTGAAGTCAAAATTTTCCCCCTTTTCCACTTTATCATGCTTACCCTTTCCTATGTAACCCCTACTCTGTTCTGTTTAACTTTCAGATGGAACAATCGAATAAAATATGCAGTTACTGGTTGCATACTTTGTATGAAGGTTTCATACGTCATTTGTGAGCTAATGCCAAAAAATGATCAGACAATAGCCTGTTCAGATTAAGCTTAACTTTGAATTCTGAATTTATGGCAAAATGTTGACTGCAGCTCTGACAAACCCTGGATAGTACTTCAGAAATAGAGAAGTTCTGTGAGTGGAGGAAAAGAAGAAACATTTGTCTTTTATTGTAGCTCAGGACCACTTGCTTCCAAAAACTTCTTTCCTAATCCTATTTTAACTCTTCTGTGGACAGAATCTTCTCAGGAGCCTGTGGTAAGAAATGTCCAAGTGACACCATAGTTGTCTCTAAGTTATTTTGTTTCCAGCCTACCCTATGTGTGCCAGCTGAAAAGGAAGAAGCATACTGTAGGTTCCATTATTAAATTTACAGATTGCAAGGTTGTGCATAGAAAAGGGAGTGCAATATATTTTCTATAACTCAAATGTGATAAACAGTTTCTCTAATACTTGTCAGGTGTTTCCTCTCATATCATTGTCATTAACAGCTTCATACTGAGCAGGGAAAAGGAGAACAAAAAATTCCAAGGCAGGCATCCAGAGTGTACTGAAGAATGGCAGCCATTTCGTGCTTTACAGCTGTATAGAATAAAAAATCAACATCCTATATAACATAATGCATTAAAATTGCACTAAGATATTAACACTAATTTCATAGTAATTTTTTTCTATTTTGGATCAAAAGCATGGAATATTCCCCATACCACCAAGGTCAACTCAAAAAGACCGTGCTGTGTATGAGCCAGGTATAGCTGATATACTTAACATTTCCTCTGCTTACCCTTGAAGGTTATGTCTCAGACTCTTTAGTAAACTGTCTGTCTCTAAATACTTCTGCTTTGGACCTCAATGTCTAAAAAAAAAAAAAAAAAATACCACGGAAGTGCTAATACATTGTCTTCTGGGTCTTCTTTGACTATACAGAATGGCTGGGATCTCTTTTGCAAGAACCACAGAAACTCTTCATGGAGGAGATGAGGGACAAGAGTAGTTAGCAATGCATATGCAGCCCTGACCTGCCTGCCCATGGCTAGCATTGATACAGCTTTTTTTATGAGATGCAGGAACAGGCTCAGGGCAGGGGCTAAAGCTTCTCTCCCCATCAGAGTGTCAGTGTGTAAATGTTGTCTCTGTCTGCATTAACCAGCAGGGCAGTTCACACGCTGCCACAAAAGCTAATACTGGGTTTTTGTGCTGCCTGAGACACAGATGTCTCCTTATGTGAGCGAACGCTGCAGTGCCACTTAGCACAGGTAATGTCTAGTGCCCCGTGGAGCACAGCATGCATTCTGCACAGCAGTGCTGGCACAGCACTTTCCCTGCTGCCCGTTCTTGAATTTGCAATCGCAGGGGGAAAAGGATACTGCCCATACAGAAGCATGAAGCATAAGGAATTACACAGCCATCTTTTGCCTTATTTGTTTTCTTGTGATTGCAACATATAATTTAATGCATGCTTGGGTGCATGCAACGGGTTCTGTAAAGCTGAATCCTGTCAGATCTGGAACAACACCCTTTTCCTAAACTGCTCCTAGAAAAAGGGAAAGTGATACCTAAGTGACTCACATGGCAATTTAGATTCCATGAGAACCACAAAAAAAGTTTTTTTTAAATAGTTGACAAAAGTGTACAAAATAGGCTCTAATTGTTTTTGGAATTTCTTTTTTAAATTGCCCTGCAGTATACCTTCAGCTCGAGTCCATAATTTGAAGCCATAACACTGTGGGCTCATAAAGTATTGTTAAACAAAGCTTTATTCTTTACTTGGTACATTCTAAGAACAAAAGTATTTTACTTACACACACACACTCACTCATTTGTATGTGACATAAACAGGGCCCATCTGGGACTGGAGAGGGCAGGATGGAAAGGGGTGCAGGACAGCTGAAATATTTTAATTCTATGAAAACATTAAATAAACTCATACTAACACTTTTCCTTCATTGGTGTAGCAAGGTGTATTATAAAAGGAGAGGGAATACAGAGAAGGGGAGTTGCTCTTTGGTTCGGTATTCCTATTGCCTGTGTATACACTTTATAAATAGGTCTGTTACAGGAATGCCTGTAAAGAAAAAAAAAAAAAAATGTCTAAGCCATTATCTTAGATATACAAGGGTTGCAATGTATGCAATGTAGTACCAAAGGATCCTATGTCCTTTCCAAAGTCATATTTGTCAGACTGTTTGCTGTCTCTATTCCCTTGCACAGCACACATGCTCTCTGAGTCCCTTAGACACTAAACCTTATCACCTTGAGGATATACCCAGCCTTTCCTCTGTATCTAGGCAGAAAGGACCTTCATTTTCAGTAGCAGGAAACAACATTCTTTCCAGGCAAGTCACTGAGTGACTTCATTCATATATCTGATTCACCTGACTCAACCTGGACAGCTATGATGGCATTAGTTGCTCTATACTCTTCTACAGTCAAGTAAACTGACATCGGTTAGAAATCAGCCCAGACTTCTGGTGTGGGCATTTCAATCCCAGACCTTATGTCAATTTAGCTTTAAGGATACCTAACTATATTAAAAAAATCTGTATTAACCACTTAGACCAATATATGACTGCCAGCTGAAGGGTGTTACAGTAATCAAACTCCATCAAATTAAAAAGTTCCTTGGAGTGGTGCATTTGTACAACATTAGTATATGACCACTTAAATTAGTACATTTTTGGTGTGTAGCTCCTCCTTGAAGCTCACCATCTGTTAGGTTGTAAAACTGTTTGGTCTTCAATTCAATTAGACACTTGAGAGGCTTTACACTATAAAAAGAACTATTTTTTTTCCCGTAACAGTCATGTCCTCCTAATAGTGATAAGAAACAAACAGAAGTGTATTTAAGACCAAAGGCTAACTGTTGGAAAAAAAGCTATCCTTTCTAGTAGTATGCTTTTTGTGTATTCTAAATGTTTTACTCTCACTCTTTATTTATATTATAATTTCTCTCAAGACAAAGTGACCAAAACATCTCTGTACAGGCCTTTCTCTGTCATATATAACCACTAGAACTTTCCTTTCATCTTTGCTGCTCTTCTTTTGGCTTCACTCACATATCTGATGCTGCTCTTTCAAGTACTTATGATCTACCAGTATAACTCAGAATTATGATTTACCTCACCCTCTGATAGATATCTGTTTCAGGTGGAGGCCATTCTTGTTTCAGTCACCTGATTCCGTAAAGGAATGTAAGCATATCTTACACTTCTATAAACTGAGAGCTGAATGCTATACTCACTAATTTCAATGGATGTCCAAACCACAACAAATTGGACAGGGCTCTGAGCAATCTGATCTAGTTGAAAATGTCCCTGCTCATTTCAGGGGAGGTTCGACTAGATGACCTTTAAAGGTCCGTTCCAACCCAAACTATTCTATGATTCCATGATTCTATTTTTTCCTCATTTTTTGTAGGAAGCATGTGAATTTTCTTGCCTCTACTTCTTTAACATGTTTATTTGTATAGAAATTATTGCGGACACACTGTACATACGTAACAGTTCCAGGAAGTCTCCTGTGATAAAAGTAAGGGTGAATTCTGGCTACATAGAGAATCCAGTTAACAGAAAATGAGTTTGTCCTGTTAGTGACTGTAGCTTCCTGTATATTGGGCTGCATTAGCAAATTCACAGCCAGCAGACTGAGGGAATTGGTTACTTCTCTCTAGCCAGCCCTCATGATGCCACAGCTGGAATATTTTTTCAAGGTTCCCCTCTCTGTGCAACAGAGAGCAAGAAATTGGGGATAATCAATCACAGAGGCACCAGAATTATGAGGGGGGTGGAGTACATATCGTATGAGGAGAGGACAAGAAAGCTTGTTTTGTTCAGCTTGGTGAAAACCAAAAGAGGGTTATGGAGAAGATGAAGTCGGACTTTTGTTAAAGTGCACGGTGGAAAGACAAGATGCAGTGGTCACAAGCTGCAGCAGGGGAAATTCATGCTAGCTGCAAAGAATATTCACCATGAGGGTAGCCAATCACTGGACCAGGTGTCCAGAGAGGTACTGGAATATCCACCCATGAAAATACTCAAAACTTGACCAGGCAAGGCCCAAGGAATCTTACCTTACTTTGAAGTCAGCCCTGCATTGAGTAGAGGTCTAAATGAGACGACCTTCTTTGGTCACTTCCTGTATGAATTACTCTACGGTTCTAAGCACCCAGATGCCTGGTAAAAATAAGGAAATCTCTAGGGAGAAAAGGAAATGTTTTAAACAGGAGGAAGCACAGCACTATATATGCAAATTAATAAGGAAAGAAATTTCTTGCAATTTGACAACATTCTGCTTAATTTTATTCCTGTCTTTCATTAAACATGTCCAGCAGATAAGAGTCCATTTGCTTACCCGTATGTTAACCCTTGCTGATGGAGATAAAACTCATACAGTTTTATCATTGCATAAATAAGCTTTCCACCAAAAGTTAAGAACAATCTTTCTCACCAAACCAGGTTGAGAATCCATTACGTAGCCTCAAAATTTGAGCTCACAATGTATGAAGATCTCCCAAGAGGATGGTTTACGCAAAAAAAATTCCCCTTCCACTTATGGGGAGTGAGGTCAGATCTTTTTTCCTCTCAGTCTTTTGCAAAGCAGTTTACATTTAGTCTTTCACTGAAGTTTTCTCTTTCTTCCTTTGATACCTGATTTGCTTTTATTTTCCATGAAGCGCTTTATTTTACTTTTAATTGATACATCAAAAAACGTGTAAGGTTAGTGACATATTCAATTACCCTGGCTGAATTTATTATTTAATACAATATAAAGATCAGAGGCTCAGTAATCCTTTTTTTCCTTTTAATTATCTCTGATCCTCCTGTTCCTTTATCAGTTTGAATCGGTTTTATCAATTTCACACTAACAATGAACAAAGCAGCAGTACATCTTAGAGATGAATGTAGGTATTAAAAAAAACTGTAATGTTAACATTTTTACCTAGTAAATCCCAGTGCGCCCTATTGAAGCCCTAGCCTAACTAGTATTTAATATAACCAACAAGGGCCTCTACAGTTTGACAAATTTTAAGACCTCTAGATATTTAGATTTAATTATGGATCCAATTAGCCTAGCATCTGGAAAATTTAATGGCTATTTTACCTGTGAAAGAGGTAAACATTTAAAAAAAATATTTTTTTTTAAATTATCATCTTCCTTTGATTCTTTGTCAAACTTTGTCAACTACACACATTTTTACTGCCTTTTAGATAGTGAGTTACTATAAATCATCCTCTCTTAGATATATCTGTGTATATATATACGTAATTTTCTCTCTCCAGGAATCCCGTAGTAGGTGTTGCCTGGGTAGTGATGCCTGCAGCAGCCCTTCTGAGAGGCATTAGGACTGTGGTGCTGTAAACCCCTGTGCAGCCAATATCAACCAATAATAACAAGGTTGGCATCAAGCATGTCAATGAGGGCATGAACAGACCTTGCAGGTTTTATCACCAAAGAATGCCAAGATTTTTCAGGGAGTGTTAGAAGTTGCATGTCTTTTGGAAAGTTTACGAGATTTTAAGAAGCATTGTGAAAACAAGGTATTTTAAATAGCACAGTGAAAACCAGAATTTTGGAACTCAGTAAGCTGCCCCAGGTACAGTTGAAATCTAGCTTGAGACCACGATGGTTTGTTTGTGGCTGTAGAATGTTTGTTACTAGATACACGATTGTTTAAAAATTAAATAAAACATGACATAAAACTTCACTTGACTTGCTTCTTTGGGGAGTTAAATCTCACATAGTTCCGCTGCTGGCTCTATAGAAGAATGGGCAGGACTTGCCCATTCAAGTAGAATTACTCAGAGAGAAAGATCTACGAAAAGACAGAAAGTAAAATCAACCGGGAGCCTTCCACATCATCCTTCTCTTACTGGCCTGTCCTACCTTCAGACTTTGTGGACTTTGGCTGGATACTGTTTAAATACTAGAGCAGGCAGAGAGAAATATTTGGATTTCCAAAACTACAACTTTCCAGTGCTTCCTAATTTCTAAACACCATCATCTAATGCTAATTACAACTCCTTTTTTTTTTTTTTTCCCAGATCATCCACAGTTCATTATTTCTTCTACACGCTGTTGCTTGGCAGCTAGATATTTAATAAGATTACAAGATATGAGAAAGAGGGGATATTTTCCTCTTGGCAATCATGAATGAACTTTTCCTAGGACACAGATGCTTTCTTTTAAGACTTCTAAACCCTTCTCTGGGGAGACAGGATACTGATCATTTTACAGAATTGGTTTTTAAAAATACATAATTGTTCTTATATGCTGAATGTGTTTGTATGCATAGATATTTTTATTATCGGGAGAGTCAAGGTAAAAAAGAGGAAATATTAAACATAAAAACACGGTTGAAGTTATCAAGCACCCAGATACCCAAAGGAATACAAGTCTTTCCCTTTTCTGGCTGAGAATTGATATTAAAATACTGTTCACAGCAAATGCTTGTAACACTCTCATTAAAGTCACTCCTTCAGTCTGAGCCATGTTGCTCATGTTCAAAATTAGGACTGTACTACAGCTGCAACTGTCAAACCTTTGTATATCATTGTCACCTCCATCTTTCAGTACATATAGAATAGGTTTGCAAATTCTCTGAGACACAAATCAGGTTTTGTTATCTTGCTGTCTTTCAGGTAAATTAATTAACTGTGATAATCACAGATTTTTGAGACAGCTGTTCTTACACTTAAAATTCTGGAGGCAGAAACTGAAATGTTTACGAATACAATCCTAGAACCAGTAATTATGTAAATTTTATGCTTTTTAAATGACAATCCACCTGCAAGATGCCTGGTCACCCAGTGGAGGTAGGTTGCTTCTTAAAAAGGAAAAAGTCTACATATATTTTTCTTGTGTTTTAGAGATTTGTCTCCTGGCTTCAAAGGTTGCAAAACAAGATGGCATGCTGTGACACAGCATGGAAGAAAACAATGCATCAACAGTGAGAAATAAAACTGCTTTGCAACTGGCTATCTCTGTAAAGACAGTGAACATTCAGGAAGAATATAGTGCACTGATCTTCTCCAATTGTTTCAGGACTTCCTCAAAAAGAGTTTTTTTATTATTATTATTTTCTTTGCCATTTCTTTTCACATCCATCAGTAGAAGAGCTTCCAATATTATTGTATCAAGCATATAGCGGAATAGATTCCCTATAGCAAAACTATAGATATCAGAGATAAAAAGTCCAATATAATCGGTGATCTCTGCTGGTGCATGGATCAAACTCAATGATTTCTTCTGTGCTATTCTGCTGCATTTTATTCAGTTTCATTTTAAATTGTTATCCAAAATGGACTTCAAATATTAGCCTTTTCTAACAAAAGCATGTTTCCTGAGAGATCGTCTTAAAAATATTTTCCTGATTTTTTTTTCTCTGAAGTTACCCTGAATATATAATTTCATTTTTTCAAATCCGGAGCTGTTCTGATACATACCTACATGGAGAAGAGGGGAAAGAAGGGAAGGCAAGGCAAGGCAAGGTAGAGCTCTAGAACTGGAGCAGCTTTGTCAGCCTGGCACGTAAGAGGCAACTACGTGACTGTTAGCACAACTCCAGATGATAGACCCAGGAAACACTGGTCTCGTGAAAATTGAATAACTTAAAATACACCAATACATGAGAGAAATCACTGGAAGTCAAAGCCATGTGCAAGATGTTGGATGTGTTTGCTCTCTCTCAGTCCATTTCCCCCCATATTTCTGTGAAGCCATATGGCCAAAATCTGTGTTTCCTATCTCTTGAGCTAATAATAATAATAAAATATTAAGCTATTCCTAAAATATTGCTGGGAGGTTTGGGTGTCATTTGAGCAAAAACTCACAGCAAATGAGTGGAGTTCCTGTCATCCTCCATCCTAGTCCTAATCCTATGTGTCCACCTGAAGACGTTTCAAACTGGTTCAGAACACTTAACTAGTGTCCATGTTTTAGGTCAGAAAGTCTTTCAGTTGGTCTTCTACCCATTCCTTCATTCATAATGAATAATAATTAGAAAAATTAACACCTATAGAGCAGTTATACTGAGCAGAATCTAAGCCACAGCTTCCCATTTCTCACTAGAAGAGGAAACTAATGTATCAGTCCTGACAGATTTCTTGTATTTTTAAATGGAAATAAAACAGCTTTCTGTTCATTTTATCATTTTGTCTTCTTTCAACAGATTATCCCATCACTTGGCAAAGCTTCTGGAGTAATTTTATTAGATAAGTTTTCCAGTGAATCTGCTTTTGTTTTAATGTAATACTTTATTTTATTAGGCTTTTTGTGAATGTTAGGTATGTTATTGGCAACTATCTTGCAAACCACCTGTTTAAACAAACCTCAACCCATGATTTGTCAGCAATTTATTCATAGAAAATTTTCAGTTCCATTTTCTGTTACTGGTCTCCTAAGTCATACAGCATTGTTGCTCTATGTTGATTTTTTTTTAATTGGCATAACTGCATAAAGAAAATCCATTTCTTTTTGAAACAAATCTAATTTGTATCCCATTTTAAGTTTCATTAAATGTGTTTTTTTCATTAAATAAATCACTGCTATAGTCATGAAATTAAATTCTTATAGACATTCATATTGTCAGATTTAACTAAGAAAGTTATGAGCAATGTGGGATCATAGTATGATTAGAAAATAAATACCACCCCCCTCCCCCAAAGACACACACTCATTTCTTACTGCCTTTACACATTCACTTTTAGTGAGTTGTTTGTTGACATATCTTCCTAAAGAATAACCCTACTTTGGAAATAACAAGATTTTCTCAGTTCAACAGAAGAAAAATGCTCATCGCTCCTGAGATTTACACGGACAATTCAAATGGTCTCTTTTAAAGTCATTTCATCAGGGGTCTTCCTTCCTCCATCATAATTCTCAGAGGTGAATGCTCTTGTTTGTAGTTCACTGCAAACTTGTTGGCATTACCTGTTCCTACAGTGATTGTGCAGCTGCAATATTGCTGACTGTGACCCTTACACTTCCCACAGACAGAGAACTGGAGATGGCCAAATCAAAGTTTTATAAAATAATAAAGTCAGGCAGTATCAAATAAGCAGGCTGTCTCCACAGCAGAAGGGCAGTTTATTTTAGTGGTTTTCAGAGACGAAAGTGAGTTTTAGTGACAGACTGTGCTTGTAATACAAGGAGGCAGAAAGAAAGTAACAGAAACCCAAGGATTACCCTGCTCCAAAGATGTTTCAAGGATAAAGAACCAGTGAGTGCAAATGTTTTTCTGCCACACATAAACAGAGGGTAAGGAATCACACAAACAGAAATCAGGTGTATCTTATGGCTATTTTGTGTTAGTGGGGTGTTGCTCTTTTTCCAGCCCAACAGCCAATAAAATGCATGTATAAAGATTCAATGTCTTTCACTCTCTTTTCCTCTAATAAGCTCCATTTCAGTTACACAGGAAAGAACAGGTAGAAAAATTCAAAATGTTCTTTTTAACTTGAGAGTAATTAAATAAGGTAAAATAAAAAGGTTTCAGTCTAGCCAAGTCTAAATCATATTACAGCTTTTAAATTATTATTTTTAGCAGTCTAAAACCTTTATAAACCTTCTGCGTGTGTCCAGCTGTCTTGCTAACTCTCAGCCTCAATTACTGCATTATTGAGAAAGTGCTCTAGCAGCAGGATGTAGCGCTCTATACTAAATACAGCCCCTCAGCTGAGGTTACTATATATGTGTAGTATATACTGTGCCTGTTTTGATGGCACAAGAGAATTCCTGGGAGTTTTATTCCTTGAAAGATTATCTGCTAAAAGAGAGAGGGTAATAACAATTATATAGTTGTACATGGTGGGTTATACATATGGTTATGTGCTACTCGAGTCTTCCAAGTGCAGCTGGAACATAAAAGGGCAGGAGCAGAGTTAGCAGAAATCAGTTCATACTATTATGGGTTTGGATGGTTAATATAGAGTTGAGCATACTGTAAATCTACCCCAATTTCCTGTCTGCCTAATTCAAGAATGGCCTACAAATCTCTGATTGCTATAAATACCAATGGGGGAAATCATTATTTAGAATATAAACAGGGAAAATGTATCTAGAAAAAATGCAGAAATGTCAAATATAGGCCATATATTTGAAGCTATTTCCTGATCTTGAAGATCCTTTAGGATGTTTTTTTCTGAGGAAAGCAGTAAGAAATCTTGTTGTGAAACTAGTAAAATGTAAAAGGACAACATATGGGAAAAAATACCTAGGACAGATTCCTGCACTGTGAATGAGAAAAATAAATGGGTCTGAGTGGGGGGGTTTTGCCACTGATTTATTTTTTCAATCTCCATGTTCCACAATTTTGTCTAAAGAAAAGAAACACCATTGTCACCAACTGAGAAAATTATAGAAGTGGAAGCTGCCTTGGACACAGCCCAGGTGTACTGTATGATCTGTGGCACCAAGTAATTCAGCTAATCAGCAAAGGAAATTAGTCTCTCCTCATAAAATCGTGACATTTTTTTATTAATTCCAATGCAAAATACAAATTTTACAATTAAAAAATTGCAGAAGTAACTGGTGATTGGTAGAGATGGTACCTAGAGATCATTTCCACGAGTCTATCATTATTCCCAAAAAATTCTCATTTAATTCTCCTGTTCTACCTCAGTGTTCAGGTTTCTGTCAAGCAGATCAGATGGAGACTTTCTGGAAATTTTAAAGGATGTTTTAAAAGGGTGCTCAAAAGTGATGTTGTTTTTGTGCTCATTCCCATAACTTAGAGATGACAGGTTTGGATTTTTCCCTTTACACCTGCTATGCCAATAAAATGTAATAAATCTGGAGATAAAAACAAGGTAACTGATTTGGGGTGTCACAAGCTGAAGAACGTCCTTTAGTTTGAGTTATATTGTTTTGCAAGAGAGATTTTTTTTTTAAAGTGAAAAAGATGGTTTCTTACATTTGGAAATGCCCTTTTTCCGGGGAAGGTGGATATTTAAATATTCATGAGAATCTCTTATCTACAGCTCTGTGTTCTTGTTCAACCTTGTCATTGGTCAGAAAATGTCAAAAATTTGTGGTCAAAAATTCAGCTACACATTGTCTACATCTGACACTAGTTGCTATAGCAAAGGGCAATTTTTTGTTTCTTTGTCAATGTTGTTGGAATATTCTAGGGGCAAAACTGGCAAGAAAGAATATTTTTTCCCAGTGTCCTATAACTAGCTAAAGATATAGCTGATTCACCAATAAAAGCAGAATATTAAGAGTACAGTGTTTGTCTTTATGTTTACCAATTAGGTCTTATTTAAATCATGAAGATAATTCCATAGAGGCAGAGATGACAAGGAAGGGAAGTTCTGTATTCCTTTGGATTTAATTGTTTCTATTATCTTGGGGTGGGTTGACCCTGGCTGGACACCAGGTGCCCACCAAAACCGCTCTATCACTCCCCTTCTCAGCTGGACAGGGAGAGAAAATATAACAAAAGGCTTGTGGCCAACACTCCCTTCTTCCCAGGCTCACCTTCAGTCACGATTTTCTCCACTTCATTCACCCCAGCAGCAAAGGGGGCTGGAGAGTAAGGGTTGCAGTCAGTTCATCACGTTGTCTCTGTCACTCCTTCCTCCTCAGGGGGCGGATTCCACACACTCTTGCCCTGCTCCAGCATGAGATACCTCCTGTGGGAGACAGTTCTCCATGAACTTCTACAACGTCAGTCTTTCCCATGGTTTTCAGTTCTTCACAAATTGCTCCAGCATGGGTCCTTTCCACGGGGTGCAGTCCTTCAGTAGCAGACTGCTCCAGTGTGGGTCCCCCATGGGGTCACAAGTCCTGCCAGCAAACCTGCTCCAGCGTGGACTCCTATCTCCACAGGTCCACAGGTCCTACTGGGAGTCTCCTCCAGTGTGGGCTTTCCACAGGGTCACAGACTCCTTCAAAAGCGTCCATCTGCTCTGCTATATCTAGTGTGTATTTTCTGAGTTACAGTTAAATAATATGTATTCATACTGATTATATAAAAATATAATGTTGTATATGCATTCAACTTTATTAGATATTAAATAACGAGTTATGTGTTCTAACTCCCTTCTTATAGATAATACTCAAGGACGGGTTATTGTAATGTGTCTCCTTGGGGTCCATAAGTAATGTGATATTAACAGTTGTGTACCCGAGCTTTTGGAAAAACAGCTCCCCAGCCCATTGATGTGTCAGTGAAGGAGCTGTGATAGTAGCCTGCAGGAATCTTTGGGGTTCAGGCATGTTATGTGTCACATCATTGCAAGCCAGAGAGTGTTCTTTGGCTGGTGGTGCTGATGGTCCACCAGCTTGGTTTCACAGACAAGTTAACATGGGTGGAATGTTTTGGGGAGGAAGGGACTGTTAAACACACACAAGTATATGGACTGGCTTGTTCCAAGAGACAGGAGACCTCAACATTATGCAGTCACACTGAAATCATTCTGAACTCAACTACCATAAAGACAAAAGAATATATTTGCTAAGCTGAAATAGGTTAAAGAGCAAACAAAACATCTAAAGGCATAGGTGTCCCAAAAGGAAACAAACAAATATGCTTCAATTAGCATTTAGATTAGCTTTAAAAATTTTTTTTACCCTCTGTGGCTCAGCTCTTAGGCCAGACTATACCTCCTAGCTGAGAATTTCAGTTGTCACAAGATCCTTACATCCTCATATGAAACACTAGCGATTTATTTTTTTGTATACCATATGCCTCTTTTTGGGATTTGCTCAAATTCAGACTTTTTCCTCTTCCCCGCTAAGTTATTTCTTAGGGTACAATTTCAGATTATGCTGCATCAGATCTAACTGGTGTCTGTGACAAAAAAAAGATTGGGCTTTCCTCTTTTCTCTGACCTGAGGTTTCTGCTCCTACCTCACATTGGACTCTATTTGTGCAACCACAAGAGGGGCGGACTCAACTATCTGCTCTCAACAAAACACTGTATTATTTTTTCAAAGGATCTCCAAGCTCACCAGTTCATCACACAACTGCATAATCTCTAAGTCTGGCTAAAGCAGCAGGCAAAACTGTGTGGAGGCAGAATTTGATGATTACATGAACCATAACACGAAATGACACCCTTATTCCTTAAGTCGATCTGAAAGGAGTTATGACCCGCTTGCTACTCAGCCTGCGGCTTGGAAAATGCCTATATTGCTGGTCATAGCCCTATTAAGGCTCTAGATACCTAGATAAACTAAAATACAAGCTTACTGATCCCTAAAAAAAAGTAATATTTCTCTTTCTCATGTTCTCCAGCTCTCCTGTGCTCCCAATGTGTGCTCCCAAGGCTTGCCAGGGCCAGTGCAAAGTATTCACCAGACCGTTCTGTAAGATGGTTGAACTCACAGGTTGGCCAAGCTTAACCTGTGAAAAATGGTTTTTCTTTTGCATTACCAAGTTGAGTTGTGTCAGAGTCTTAAGAACATCAAAGGTTTCACTGGAGTGAAGTAGAGGCATATGCTGCTTTTATCTGAAGGTTGTTGGGCATTGACTCCTCGACACTAGTTACTGCCTTCTGATGTTTGAATCACAAGTGGTGCTTTAAAACAGCATAACAGAAACATCTAAACAAACTGCCTCGTGGTTTCCGAAATATTTGTCATGTTGACCAAAATGGCTCTTGAAATTCAACCTCAGTTCACATACGGTTTCATCTGCCCCTGGAGCTGTATTTTGGGGCTTAAAAAAAAAAAAAACAACCAACCAAATCCAAAAGGATTTTCTGAAAAAATTAAAAATTTACTCTCCTCTCCTCCCAGAGCTCCACACTCTATATCTTACAAAATTTGTGCAAAGAATTTCTCTAGAAGTATATCTTTACATCTATGGCAGGTTAAATGCAGGATTCCCAGCACCACAGCGGACACCCTCTGCCTCTGGAAAGCTTTGTGCTTCAAGAGCTCAAGAGGATAGAATTAATATTACCCTTGACTGGTAATTTTATCATGGATTATCTTGATTTTATTTTGCATACATTGTAATGTCAGCTAGTTTAACTTTACTAAAAAGACTGACTGCATAAGTGTCAGATGTGCAAACAAAATGAAAGACCATGTGAATTCAATAGATTTGTCTAAATTCAGTAGTAGATCTAGGAATCCAGGAGTTGGCTAGTGTACAATACAGTACAAGTACAGAGCACAAGGCAAGGGGATAAGCAAGTCAACTAAAGTGCATAGAAAGTGCAAAACCACTCCTTTCTCTTTTAAAGAATCCTGTCTAATTTGACTCATATAAATTAATGCATATCCAGCAGCGTCTGTAAAATTTTGCAGGTGGTTGAAACGTTTTTGCTCACTAAAGCAAGTTGCATTCTAAATGTAAATACAAACGCATTGCTGGGTAGAAAGTTTTAACACTTTGTCAGGTCTTTAGCTTTTCAGAGTCCTGCAAAAACATTAACACCGAAGTGTTGATTCCTGTGAAGCAGGCAAATATTATTATCCTCCTTTTATACACGGGCAACTTGGGAGACAGAGGCTGCGGCTTGCCCAGGTCCAAGACCACACAGCAAGCTGGTGGAAGAGCCAGCACTAGGATTCAAGCATTCCTGGATCCCAGCCTAGTGCATAATCCACTAGACAGCCTGTCTGCAGCCCTTTGCTATTGCTGCATGAAGCTACCCAGCTTTTGCCTTATGAATATATGACTGTGAAAAATTATGCTTTTTGCAAGTGTTTATGGGATTGCTCCAGGGCAAAGCTTCGCTATTGCTGCCGGAAAATACAGATTACTCTAGCAAAAATGTGGAGGAAGGGAGGGAAACATTCTGGAATAAAATTATAAACTGATTGTCTTACAACCAGACATTAAACAAATAATATAAAATAAAAGTTCCAGTCAAAACTGCTCTTTAGTTTTACTGACTCCAGAAGAAACTGTGGGGAGGTTATTTTATTTTTGTCACCTGTAAGGACAGATTTTCACATTTCACTAGAAAGTAATGAAATCACATGGTCGCAACTCACACAAAAGTTTGGTTAAGGAAACAGATATACCAAACTGTTGTTTGGAACTGATAAAAAGCTTTGTGGCTCCCTCTGCAAAACGCAGCTGCAGGCTGAGGAACAGGGACAAAGCAGACCTCCATGTGGGAGGGAAGGAACTGCACAGCTGCTTGACAGCAACACCGCCCTGTGACTAGAAGGCACCTACACCTGTGCTGTAGGTATAGCAATAAAAAACATTTGTGCGTCCCTATCTTGCTCAGTAAATTCATATCTGTTTAGCAGAAATGCTACAGGCACAGAAATGTTGCAGAAGAAGGAAGAAATGCATTGATAGGGAAAGTTTGGCAAATGTAATTTTTGAAAGTGGAATTTGGCTCCCAGAGCTTTAAGGAGGTCTTCAATGAAGGAGCTGTTGTGGCTTCAGTTATACAAGCAGATTCTTGCTCCGTGCTGGTGGGTTATCCAGGACCCTCTAACAACTATGCTAACCCAGTTTTGAGAGACCTGCCTTGAAATAACCATACCTTGCTACAGTCCTGGTCTTAAGAACTGTTGTTTGCTGAGTTCTGGTCTCACAGGCGTTACTGCCAGGGCCAGGCCAGGAAAGCAGGTATACTTGGGAAGGCTGCTTGGGACATGAGAAGCAGATAAACAGTACCCAGGGTGAAGAGTAGCACAACTCTTCATTGAGCTTGGGAGGAAAGTAGGACCCTTCATGCAGCCCATAACTCCTTTTTGGAGCATTTCCCTGGACAGGTGTAGAGGGATAGCATTCCTTCCAACTCTCCTTCAAAAAGGTTTAATAAACAGTGCTTCATTATGTTGGCATCCTACTTCCAGATGATACAGATAGTGCTGTATAGCCTGCAGTGTGATATTAAACACATAGATCTGAATTCCTGTTGCAGTAATATGCTGTAAACTCTGCTGAACTTGCTCTCCTCTTTTCATCTGGGTCTGTCCTCCTTGTTCTCATTTCTGTTGCATCTTATTTTCTAACAGAGTACACTGGCTTTTACTCTACACTGTGGTTACATCTACACAAGAAAATTATGCAGAGCCAGGGCATTGGTCTGTGACTATCTATACTGTCTAAGTGTTGGCATGCTCCCTCGCACAACATGCAACCTCTAAGCACTATCCCAGTCACTTCCAGGCATGGTTTGGGGGATCACACAGATCAGGATGCTCTCCAAAATGCAGTAGGAGCTAGGAGGAGAGAGGGAACATGCTTAACTGTAGGCATGCAAGCCATGGCACTCACACTTGGGGACAGACAACAGGCTCTGGCCTGTTTTATTTTTTTAATATAAGTAACGTATGTGACTGACGTTTTTCCCATGTTCCTTGTCCTTTCTCAAAGAAGAAAAGCAGACCTCAGCAAAGCCTTTGTTTCAGTAGGGTTTTTTGGATGTTTGTGTCCAGGGTTCCTTGGGATTTTTATTGTTTTGTTTTAATATAAAGCATTTACTGCTGATATGCTTTTATAAGTTAGAGGACTCAAAGATTTAGGCTTTGCAAAACA
This sequence comes from Limosa lapponica baueri, assembly GCA_002844005.1. Classification (NCBI taxonomy): domain Eukaryota; kingdom Metazoa; phylum Chordata; class Aves; order Charadriiformes; family Scolopacidae; genus Limosa; species Limosa lapponica. The sequence continues at coordinate 2,561,291 of KZ505647.1, read as the reverse complement.
GAAGGTAATGCAGCCTGTGATCGTCCTACATCCCTGCAGGAGTTCATTTCAGCGCTTTGGGCCAATCCTGAAAAAGCTACAGTTCCTATATAATTTTGCATTATGCTTTGGTAGAGAGTTCTCCGGTCCTTGAGCAATGAAGACATTGTACCTTGCTCACTGTACATTGCTCATTTTACTTGAGCAATAAAGGTGTTGTTGAAGATGTTGTAACCTTTTCAGTGGGTTACAAAATCCTTTAAATAACTTGTGTGATCCGAGACATGAAAAACCTTGAGGACCAGGGCTGAAATGCTGTACTCCTTAGGAATGACTGGTCTTTTCATTTAATATCTAAAAATGCATTCTACGTAATATTCGTCAAATCTTGCATTGGCTCTGCTAATACTGAGTCAGAGAAAGACCAGGAAGCATTCTAAAATTAATACAAACTGATTTAAAATATCACATGTGGGGATGACGATTCCTTCAGAAGTAAGGAGAGGCAGGGTAACTGGACCTGGAGTCGACCTAGAGGTTGACAATCTAATGTAAAAAGGAGTGAAGTGCTGAGCAGCCGTGTTTGTTGTGGTCATACAGATGTGGTATCTGTACAAATCCAGTTGGCGTCCGGTCACGAGTGGGGTCCCCCAGGGCTCGGTACTGGGACCCGTTCTCTTTAACATCTTTATCAATGATCTGGACGAGGGGATTGAGTGCACCCTCAGTAAGTTCGCAGACGACACTAAGTTGGGTGGGAGTGTCGACCTGCTGGAGGGTAGAGAGGCGCTGCAGAGAGATCTGGACAGGCTGGATCGATGGGCCGAGACCAACGGGATGAGGTTCAACAAGGCCAAGTGCCAGGTCCTCCACTTGGGTCACAACAACCCCAGGCAGCGCTACAGGCTTGGGGCAGAGTGGCTGGAGAGCTGCCTGGCAGAAAAGGACCTGGGGGTGTTGGTGGACAGCCGGCTGAACATGAGCCAGCAGTGTGACCAGGTGGCCAAGAAGGCCAACAGCATCCTGGCCTGTATCAGGAATAGCGTGGTGAGTAGGACTCGGGAGGTGATCGTCCCCCTGTACTCGGCACTGGTGAGGCCCCACCTCGAGTACTGTGTCCAGTTTTGGGCCCCCTACCACAAAAAAGACATTGAGGTGCTGGAGCGGGTCCAGAGAAGAGCAACAAGGCTGGTGAGGGGTCTGGAGCACAAGTCTTATGAGGAGAGGCTGAGGGAACTAGGGTTATTCAGCCTGGAGAAAAGGAGGCTGAGGGGAGACCTTATTGCTCTCTACAACTACCTGAAAGGAGGGTGTAGAGAGGCAGGGGTCGGTCTCTTCTCCCAAGTCATGGGCGACAGGACTAGAGGAAATGGCCTCAAGTTACGCCAGGGGAGGTTCAGGCTGGATATTAGGAAAAATTTTTTCACTGAAAGGGTTATCAAGCATTGGAACAGGCTGCCCAGGGAGGTGGTTGAGGCACCATCCCTGGAAGTGTTCAAAAGACAGGTTGACATGGTGCTGGGAGACATGGTTTAGTGATAGTTTTGTGGGGGTTAGTGTGTTGTGTGGGGTGTGGGGTTTTTTTTTTTTTTTTTTGTCAGAGTTAGGTTGATGGTTGGACAAGATGATCTCGAAGGTCCCTTCCAACCTAGAGGATTCTGTGATTCTGTGGTGCTCTGAGAACAGTAGCCAACGTCCACGGACTTGTGTGCTGTCTGGTCACCAAGAAAAAGAAATAAATGTATAAGCATTATAGACATTAGACTCCTCCTTATTAGTGAAGTCAGTCATTTAGATAATTTTTAAAAAAATCCACATCTCTGAACCAGCATATCCCTTTTATCCAATGGGCTGCAAATATTTGGTTGTTACACGTTTCCAATTGATATAGATAGTGGTGAGAGACAAAGAAAGGAAACTCAAATCATTCATTGTTCCTTTTCCAGCATGGCCATGCTTCAAACAATTGGAAGCTCTGCCTGTATTAATGAATCTTATTTGAAAACACGCTGCTGCAAAAAGACAGATTTCACCAAATGCCACATTCAAACAAAGGTCTCTGACAATTTATATAGTAAAGGGGCAATGGCATTTGCAGGCATAAACAACATTCAGAAGCATTTAAGAAACTAATTTTTTTTAAAGCCATACATACACTGCTGACTTTTCAGAAAGGTTAGAACTTTATGAGATTCAGAATCAAAAACTGATGTGACCTACATAAAAGAATCACTCTGATTTCTTAATTAAACCAAGCTGTAACTGCACACTTGGTTAACAGCCGCCAAAGAAATTATGCAATAAATCTTCTGACTGTCCTCCAAGAATGTGCAGAGGAAGGCAGTGATGAAGAGGATGGTGGTGAGGAAGAACAAGATGGGAATGTTCCATGTTATCCTCTTTAACATCCCCTTGCAGAGGGTCTGAGGCTTCCAGCATACAAGTCAAACAACTGAAATGATCACATCTGTAGCACTAGGTTGGGAAAAGAGCCCAAATGTTTTAACAGCTGCTTTTTTCTTTTTTCTTTTTTTCTTTTCCTTTACCAAGTTTGCTTCAGGATCTGATTTCTTTCTGAACGGGTGGGCTCAGTGCCTGCCAGGAGCCCAGCAGGGAATGTTTACTCTGAGACACACAGAGATGTTTCCCTTTCTTCTCAAGCGATAATTTTTTTTAAGGAGGGAGGGTGGTGATTTCTCTCAAGAAAGGTTCTCTTAAAACAAACACACCTTACAAAAATGTGTTAATTTGAAGGTTCTTTTTCTGTCCTGTGAAAAATCTGTATGAAAAATAAATCAAGGAAAACCACATCACACATTACTGCTGCATAGCTGTCTTCTCTGTCTACTGGCCCAGCCTTTGCAAAACACTTGCCGTTTGCAGTGTCTCAGGCAAGGACTTTAACTGCACTGTGGATTTCCTGTGATTTCAGCCTTTGCTTGCTCTCCACCAGAACGGCTGTATCACTGCCAGCCTCTAGCAGAGCCAGACAAAGCTGCTCTGAGCTGTGATTTGCACCAGTACAGCTTACTCCAGTTCCATGCAGATTTCTATTACTAAACCCAGGTTACTGAATATACACCAGATGCAGCTGCGCTTATGTTGAATTTACTGAATGGACAACGTCTCCCATGCCAAAGTCTAAAATACTGAGTGTGGTTCATCAGAGATAATAAGTAGTGCCAAAGACTCTGACAATGTTTCTATTTTCTTCTCCTCATTCCATATACAGAGTTTCACTCCTATATCTGAGAGATTTCAAGCCAGTGGATATACACGCAGCACACAGGGAACAAATATGTTCAAGTCATTCATGATAAATGAACAGTGTGACAAGAACAACATCCTTCATTCCTTCCCCCAGCTTCCACACGTGCCCACTGTTCACAGCAACATGGGAGAACAAAAATACTTTCTAAAGACAAAATAAGATTGTCAACTTAATGGAGGTACCCAAGACAGTGTGCTAGGAGTTAAAAAACAAAAACAAAAACCAAAAACACAACAACAACAAAGAAACCTGGATGACAGTAAAATTTATTAGTCAAGTAGTGATTCCAGTGTAATTTTGTCTTGTCGCTTTGAGACGGCAGAGCTACATGTTCATGTGTGGTCTCAGCATTCAGGGTGTGGTTAGGTCTTGAGCTCTGGGAAGGGGTTTTGGAACAGTCCTGCTAATTTTGTTAAGCAGTCAGTGTTACATCCCACAAGAAATATTATGAACTCCTGGTATTTACTGCTCTCGGTGTCTGCCAGTCCTCACTGCAATCATCAGTACAGAACAATTACGTTTGCAATGCCCTACTTGTCAGGGATGAAGTCAGATCTTTTCCTGTTTTATTGGATGATAGGTCTCTGATGACAAGTTTTTTTCGCTGTCTGTCTCCGGTTGGGAGTATGGAGAGAAATCTCTTTATTCCCTGGTGGCACTTCAAGTCTAAACTATCTTTAGAAAATGTGTTTTGGTTTAGTCATCTGCTTACAGAGACCCATTTGCTTGACTTTACTGGATGGAATTTGAGAAATGGCAATCCAAGTAAACTCGTGACTTGCTTCTTGAGGGTTACTACCAAAAGGGCAAGGGGAACAGAAGGGATACCAGTTATTTGACAACTGCACCAACTTCCTCACTTCCACATGCTCTACAAAGTGTTAGCTTTGATCTAAAGAGCTCTTAGATGTTGCCAACAAGGATTTTGGATAGGTGTCCATTCATCCTGTGAACTGAGACAGCTCAGCACAGTATACTTTAATGACCTGCGGTATTAGTCTAGGCTTCACTTCCCTAGGTGCTCTGTAAGAAACCCAGTTTGTTGCTCTTAGGTTGAGTCAGTGTAGCCAGATTTAAATCCATGCTGCTGACATGAAGGTCAGTTTTGTCCCTGGTGTTACCTCTGCTGACCCATTTTTGGATGGTAACATTGCCCAGAGTCAGAATCATAGTTGTAAGGGAACTCAGGAGGTCCTACAGCATCAACCTCTAAGCAGTGCCACATGTAACCAGTTGCCACGTTGACTTTGAACTACTGGCAGCTACCCTTTGAGCCCCAAAAATGCAGTCAGCCTTTCATTCACTTTGTAATCCACCCATCTAGGCCATATTTGCCTAATTTGGTTACAAAGATACTATGGCAGACCTTGTCACAAACTTGGCTAATGTCAAGGTAAATGATAAAGTTAAGTCAGTCATAGAACTGCACCTTTAATCTGCAACTTAACAAATGCTTTAAGTTAATATAAACTAGCACTGGCACCAAAAGGTGTTGTTCCTACTCCTACCACAACCTGGCCAGCATAAATCTGTGTGGTGAGAATCAAATCAGGGAAACTGCTCTGTCTGGCAACAAATAAAACAGTAAATCTCTACCATACCATTTCCTGATTTGATCCCTTGTGAAGCTGCAGAAACAAAAGATGGAAAGGCACAGAGTGGAGAGGAGAGGGACTAAGAACTTAATGGAGGTGAAACTGCTTCTTCACATGGCAGTATAGGTGCGAGCTGAATTAAAGTGTCTGTCCAGGTGTAGACTTAAATACTGGGTCAAGGTCACAATTTTCAGACATTTTTCTCTGAATAACCTTTGTTGCGTGTTTGTATTTCTAAATTGTGTGCCTAGTTTACTAATAGGAGACATCAAATGAATCAAAGGCATAAGAAAATCAAATAACCAGTGACACTTGCAGTAAGTTACGCTCATCTTGCAGCAGTAGTAGTGCCCAAAGAGCCAAAAACAATGTGTGTGCTGAAAGCCTTTTTAGTCAATCTGCGAAGGGTTTTTTTGTCAGACTTCACCAATCAGCTCTTTGCCAACTTTGCAACAGCCACGAGGTCTTTTCCACCTGACAGAGGGCAGCATAAGTACTGGGTACTTGGGATACCTTCTCAGTTGGTCAGACGTAGCCTGTATGAAGTAAGAAAACCCATAAGGGAGAAGGAGGTCCAGGCTCCCTTTCATAATCCCAAGAGGCTGAGCTGGCTAGGCAGAAGGAGCCTGGGACAGGTAAAGGGTCAGCACTGTAGGGAGATGAGAACCCAGGGAAAGACTAATCCCTCAGGAAGGTTTGTAGGAACAACACCACATATAGCCAGAAACCAGGCTTCATGGTGCTCAGCTCAGGGCTTGAGGAGGCCTGAGGTAACTTGTTATGAAGCAGGAAGAGCAAAGCTGGTCCCTGGTGGTGGCAATCACAGAGCCACAGGGTATCCCCAAGCCAGGGTACACACCACGGCTCCTGAGTGAGGAAACAGGACAGATCAAGGGACAGTAGCCAGGTCCAATCAGGAGTCCCAATCATAAGGCTGTAGCACACTGATGAGGCAGGCCTGAAATCAAGCCAAGAAGCCAATTTGTAGGTCAGTGATTCAGGTCAAGTCCAGGCCAGACAGAGCCATAGCAGCAAAGCAGGACCAAAGGTGATCCAGGAAGTCAGTCCACACGCTGAGCAACCCAGATCAGCTGGACCCTACAGTTTAGCACTCACCCGGCACAACTTAAGCTAATGGTGAAAGCCTTGGGCTGAGCTTAAATTAGAGCTCCTGGGCTCATGGGTGTGGCTGCAGCCTCCAGGTGAGACTGGTCAGAGTCATTAAGACTAATTAGTGCCCTCAGGGCTCTGACAAATGCATGCATGAAAGTGTAAGTAAAATGGAGAATCCCTGGTCATTGCATCATTACTAACGTCATCCTTTATATATCTTAGGTATTAATGTATTAAAACCCTGTTCATCCTGTGGTAAAATTATTGTAAATCAGCTGCAAATCATTCTAAGTTTTATATATTTTTGCCAGCCAGCAGAGCCCTCAATAGGTGTCATTCTCTGCTAGTTTGAACAAAATAAACTGATTTTTGCTGATTTGTTCATTCCTTTTGGGATTTGTTCCATGACCTTACTCTCCACAGCAATATCTCTACCTAAAGTCTGGGACCCAGAAATAAGAGTGAAATACACTCATAAGTTGAAAATAACATGAAACCACGGATTTGTCTGAGCAACTTGGTCTAGTGGGAGGTGTCCCTGGCCGTGGGGCTGGGGTGGAACTAGATGATCTTTAAGGTCCCTTCCAACTCTAACCATTCTATGATCCTATAAATCAAGGTATCATTTCAAACAGATACGATAGATGTGACATACACCATCATCTAGACATCAGCATTCTATGTAAATGGTGGTTAAATTGAAATCTGTTTCAATATAACATGGACAAAATAGGAATAAAACAAAGCAAGAAAGTAAACACCTATATTTATTTTCCAAAAGAGGGTTCCTTCAGGTCAGAGGGAGAACTTCTTTATCTTAAAGTCATATCTTTTTCAAACTATGCTGAAAAAAGCTTTCTGTATTGATGGGACACAAGTACAAGTCACTCCCATTTAAAGAGGAAGAATGCATATGGATTGAGCAGACTTCAAGGTTAGAAATTTACTGTAGAGTTTATTTAGTTCAGATGAAGAGCTCACTTTCACATCTTCAGTGAAGGTACTTATATTTTACTTACCAGTCTGACTCAGCAATAAATGTGTCAGTAGTAAAACTGGAATTCAATCAAAGAACAGCGAACAGGAACAGGTGATCTCTGGGCCTATGCCTCACCTACAAAACCTAAGATCAGACACCTGGGAAGGCTTCTTTACTCTCAGGTCCACTTGAATACCCATGATCTGTGTCAGTGAAAGACCTGTATGTGTACTGTCTTTTCCTTGTGCTTTTCCAGACAAGGAAATTTAAGTGTGCGTATGGGAAGAGAATAACAGGAAACCTTAGCCTGGTCTGAAGCCTGGTTGCTGGTTGTGGAGGGGAATCTGATAGAGATTAACATGCAGATTTGATGCAGTGGTAGTGACTGGCCCATATTTCTGCATCTACGTACTGTTTTCCTTCAAAATTCCAGAAATATCTTTATTTTTTATTATTATTCTTTAGAAAAAAGGAAGAAAAAATCATGGAAAATAATGATTGCGTTTTGCCAACTTTATTCTTAACAAGCCTTTCCCTTCTAAGTAATGCTGTGTGAATTCTTAAATTGAGTATTGAAAGGCAGTACAGAATATCCACTGTATTATCCAGAAACCATCTGCTGTACTGCCTACAATGCAAACCACTTAGCAGAGTATCCTGTCCAAATTCTCAAGTTGACTTTTGAGGACATTCTCAAAGAATATTTTTATTCTCAAAGAAAATCAATAAAAACTTTCTTCATTAGGCAGGAGTAAGATCACATTCCAGTTCAAATGGAGTAATTTCCACTGGAATGAATGGTGCAAGACTGATAGGCCAGAGAAGGAAATTACCTTGAATGCTGTTAGCAGGACATGCTAAAAGTGTGCACCATCCTTCCCACTTGGATAAAGCTGGCTCTTATAGCAAAGTACTTCAGAAACATTCTCAATTTCTTAATTTTATTTCATTGCTATCTCATTCTTCTGATGAAGATAACCTGACATTTCAATGAAGGAACATCAGCAATCAAAAATTAAGGTTGTTTAATAGCTTAATAATGTTGGTTCCAAATTTACCATGGGATTAACATCCTAATGTCTTTCAAAAAGAGAGCTGCTTACAAGGACAGAAATAAGAACACTCAGCTCCTTTAGTCTGGTACTAAAATGCTCCTTACGTACTCCCATGGCCTAAACAAAGGAGTTCTGTCTGAGCATCTCCCAACATTTGAACTGAAGTAACACTCACAGTCTCTCACTTTTGTTTCTTTTAAGCCTAGAGAAGATTTATAATCTTTTCTGTCTGGGAGGTGTGCGACTAAGAATGGATGAAGATGTACAAGTGAACCTCTATGAGTACTGTACTGAGGAAAATGAAAAAGAAAGGATAGCACAAGATGTCACTCCACCATCTGAAAGTCAAAAGCCTGGATCTTAAGTGACAAACAAACTTCACATGGGAAATTTTAGCCACAGGGAAGAAAATAAAGCCTGAGTTGTTATAAATGAGCTTTTGAAATAGCGACACCAGACTATGGAGTCAAGGTATGAGCATGGAGTGTAATATGCAAGCCACTGCAATCTGTACTTTGAGGAAGAGAGTATATTGCATTTAGAATCTTAATTTCCATATGAGGTTATGGGTTTGAATTGGATTTTTGAAAGGTAAACAAACCAAAACAGATGAGAAAGTGTATTGTTTGGACTTGAGTGAGGGGGGAAAATAATTTCAGACTGATACCTATTCTTTTAACTTTTCTTAATTTCTTTTTTCAATCTTTGACCGAAAAAATTGTCTCTGTGCAACTCCTGAGAAGAATTTACTCTATGAAGGAAGAAGGAGGCAGGAGGAGCTAAGCTCTCCCTACTAACCTCCCTTTCACATCAGTGTCAAATAACAGGGAAGAGGCTGAAGCAGAGCACAGCCCCAGCAGCACGCAGTCAGGAATGTGATAGCCAAAACTGCCAAGAGTTTCACTGGAACAGACAAGAAAATCTGTAATAGGATCTAGAGGATAATTTACTCGCAAGAAGTTTCTTTGTAAAACAGTCCTCCCCATTGTCATTACGAGAGGTTACCTTGCACCTTGATCGTTCACTAAAAGTCCTCAGTCATATTTTTTTATTATATAAACATTTAATTACCATTAGAAACTTGCTATATTTTTGCTTCAAGGAATTTGAGTTTCAAGTTCCATAAACAAACTATGGAAAATCATTTAGATCAGGTTAGGATCGTAGTGTAAGTTATTCAGTCTTCTTTAATAGTTGGTAGAAGAATGGGCACCTCCAGGAGGTATTTCATCTCATATTTGTATATATTAAAATGAAAGGAATAAAATAGCTTCAGGAGGTTCTCCTCTTTCTCTCTCTCCAGTCTTTCCGTGCTAAGGAAAAGTTTAGGTGGCTGGTTTGAACTATACACGTAACACCAGCCTAGGCGCACATCTTCTCTCCAGTAGCAGATAGCAAAAGAGCAGGGGAATCAGTACACAAGGAGACGGATTCTCCCTCCTCTGCCTATAGTGTGATCCCTTCCTGGCAGCATCTGGCAGCCAGTGGTTTTGATACTGCCTGAGCCACAGGCAATATCTGGATCATCCTTCCCAGTAAGCTTGGAAACCTACCCTGAACGTCTGTCTAACTCCTTGAACCCATGTTCATACACAGTTCATAAATGATAACCTGTGACAATGAGTTCCACCAGTTAATAATTATACCTTGTGTTCTTTAAACACAAGACCTGATAACAAGGAAGGAAGCAAAATAAAGGGTTTTTTTCACAACACCCACCTGCTCCTAGATTTAAGTTTAAATAGGAATATAACTGGGTTTTAGATATTATGAGGAATTCCATTGGCTGTAGGAGCAACCTCTTCTGAATTAAGGTCTCCGTCCCAGATCCCAGTGAACAGCCAGGTAATGGTAATGTTTTCAAACATCATGCTTTTTGCTTCAGTTCAGGTGAGTCAGAGCCCATAGGCTTCATGCATGGAAGAAGCTTTCCTTTATTTCTAATGGCTATTAAAAAAGAAAAACAAAAGGGGAAAAAAAAGAAAAAACTTGGAAAAAATAGGAAAAAAAAAGAAAAAATATGAAAAAGAGAAAAAAAGCCTACCCACCCCAAAAAGGCAGTTTTATCTCTGCCGTTGCTGTGAATTTTATCCCTGCCACTGATACAAATTTGAGTGAGTGACACATATTATAGTGACAACTATGAAATTCTTAGATGGACAGAGTTTGTTACAATATATTTCTAGCTTAGTGATCTTTTGAGATACTATTTAATCATATGTGAATCTCCTTTATGAAAATCTCTTTGAAATCATTAAGTAGCATTCTATTTTCATGCTAAAATGTTCACATGATGCTGTGTAAATCTATTATCTTTCATGTTTTTGCTATAAATATATATCCTTTGACTACTAGAACTACAGGAACTCTTCTTGGGGTTGGACTGGCTGTAAACAGTTCATTTGTATAAACACCTGAACAGCACAGAAGCACAGGTTGCATTAATATCAAAAACTCATGTGCTCCTAGCCCTCATAAATGCTAGGGAAAATGGTAGCCAGCAGTTTAGCATAGCTGTACACAGGACTCTGTGATGTCTTTTTCAGTGTAATTTATAACCTCCTTGAACATAATTTTAAGGAGAAAAAAAAAGAACTAAATTAATTTTAGAAGATTAAAAAGCAAAATATTTTATTAGATGGATGAAAAATATATTGATAGATAACTGGTTAGGCCTAAATTATACAGTCTTAATGTACTTCCTATTAAATAAATAAAGAAAGAATAATTTTAAAAAAAATTACACAAAAAACCCCCAACCAAACAGAAAACCCAACCCATGGTGTCTGCAAGCCTGATCTTACTTCTCATCTGCAAACACAGTTTGTTCACTTCAGCCAGTTCTGTGTGTGCACATGAATTTCAACTAACATGTTTGTCAATTTAAGATACACAGTGTAGTATTCATTAAATCACCATTACTTTAACTAATCAAAGAAGAAAACTATATAGTAATTCTGGTTTTGAGAAAGGAAAGAACTCCACTACTGTCACATTAACGGACACATTCTTACATTCTTCATTCTCCGCTGTTGATAAAGAGCATATATATTCAGAGCAGCTGCCACTTGTCATTAAGCTGAATAACTTCAAACCATTCAACTTGTAAGAAAATGCCTTTTTAAAATTGCTGCATCTTTAGTAAAATATGGAAAACTATTAAAATGTCACTGAGAAGTAGAAGCCTTTTATCTTCTTTTTTTTTTTTTTTTGTTCAAACTAAGTGTGATCATCTTGTAATAAAGGAAGGTTTGTAATATTAAGAGGTTCAATCATTTTATTTATTGTCATTTACAAGTGTTACTGTGAAGAAAAAGCCACACTGGTTATAGATATCTAATAGCCTGTCTTATACCAGGGAGTATCTGGCGTTAGCATTGTCTGCTATAACTGTACCCCAGGATCTTGAGTGCATATGCATACATGCAGACACACACACAGGGGAATTTATATCCCACAGATATCAAACCTTGCAAAATGGCCATAGCTGGTGTACAACTTAGACCAGTCTGTCTGGAAAAAAGACAAACATAGATAATCAGGATGATGCTTTCTCCTAAGATATGCATGGTATAATTTTATCTCCCCCAGATACTAACTGAAGAGTTTTGTATGCAAGTATGCAGACACACTGTCAGTGATCAGCCTTTAGGCTTCAGTTTTGATCACCTGGGTAAATCTGAAGTCAGTTATATGCTGTTTTTATAGCTCATCATACTCAGCTGGCATCAAAAATGAAAATTTGGGGCTAAAGATGAAAAAAGTAAAATGAAATTTCTACACTGCTATAGTCACCCTAGTCAGATCTGCACATAATGAAGACTGATTTCTGCAATGTGGAAGCTGGATCTTTGAGTGTTTAACAGTTTGCAACATGTTCACACAATGAAAATAGTGTGTTTCACAATACATTGCTGTGGAGGGATACAATTTGATTATTTAAGTATACCTTTACAAAACCCAAAACCCAGAGATCCTGCGGTAGTAAGCTACCAAATCTGCATTCCTGAAAACAATGCCTGTGAACAGTTTAATTATTTTGTTCTTCTTAAATCTTCTTGCCAAGAATCTTTACTGGATTAAGTATTCAACACCAAGAGATTAAAGATGTATATCCCTGTAACTACCACTGCACATATCTCCACATAATCACCAGGATTAGCTTTCTAAGGAAGTAGATCAAAGCTTTATTTCCTTGTGGGTATCCGATAATGAAGGCTAAGGATAAACCAAACTCTCATCACTTTTGCATCTATCTCTCCACTACTAGAACAAGACTAAATAAGAATGTGAATAAAGTTAAAGTAAATGTAGAAAGCTGCAGTACTCTACAACAGCTATAATAATAGGAACACAGCAGAGTAGTAAAGTTACATAAAATCTTTAAGGGTACATAAAGGAAGGCAATTAATAAACTGTAGAGCCTTTTCAAAGTAACTGAATAAATATTCACAAGCAAATACTACTTGTGTACAGCTCTGTGGAGCATGTGTCCATGAACTACAGAATCCTGCACTTCATTATCATTTGTATCGTGAAAGCAAAATTTTGTAAAAACTATCCATACCTGATAGAGAACAAAGTGCTCACTCTAAGTAACCTAAAACCAGGGAGCTCCATTGTTAAATGCACAATAACCACACAATAATTCTAGTTGGCACATTGCAAAAAGGCCAGTGCGTATTTGATTATTTTCCTGTACAGTTCTGGACAGTCATGGACCAATAAAAAGACCTGTATTTGTACATAAGATCATTAATTTCTGCAGTGGTGTATGAAAACAGATACTTCATCTAAGGAGCAAAAGCAAGGCATTCAGGGGAGACTGCTGAATTTTCCTCCTTCTGCCTGGCTTATCTGAAAGTAAGTCCTCAATGACTTTGAGTTAAGTAAGAAGAAAGGCAGGACTATTACAAAAATGTGCATGGTACTTGCTTGCTTTTAAAAGTCTTAGCTTAAATAAGGCAGTTGTAGTTTTTGCTGCCAGTTAGCTAAGGTAGTTCATGCACACTGCTTTGCTTGTGGCCAGTCATGCACTTCAAGCCTACAGGTGTTTGCTGTGCTTCTGCCGTCTTCAGTTATCCTATGGTAAAAACATTCCTTTTCATCAGCAAAACCAAAAAGGCTTCTTGTGACTTTAACAGATAACTTAGTCACTCTGATCCTCATTTTATCCACAAATACCTACCTCAGAGAAGCGTTGTGAAGCTCAATTAATGGTTACAAAGCATTCTGAGGTCCCTGAAGGAGACAACACTGTAGAAAAACATTCTAGTATTTTCTTCTGCCAAGAGGATCCATTTGAAATTCAGTATTTTTGGTAAAGTACATAGACTATAACACATTTCAGTTGTGCAATTCCTGATGAAAATAAATTGTAATCTACAAATTGAGGATTAGTTTTGCTATTCTATCACTTAAGTTTCTTTGCTTGTATTATCCTTTATCCTAAAAGATGTGAATAGTACCAAAATACACAAATCTTTTTACAGACTCTGCTTGCACACAGACATGCACGTGTACACACACACACACTTCCTCCTATGTGTATTTAAAGATTTTTTCATAAGCTATGTAATAAAAATATCAAAAATTTTGATTTAATAGGAAATAATTTCTTCTTATAAAATTGTGTAAAGAACTCTATAAAATCTGTATCAATGTATATTTAAAATTATGTCCTGCTTTTAAAGATCAGGATAAACTCCTGAATCATTTTTTCCTACATTTGCTAGCATGTTAATCTAAATTTAATTAAAAGATAGTACCACTGAATGAGCAGAAACAACATATTGTTTCACTTGTGCTTTATTAGCACTTGGAATTTTAATATAAGTGTTTCATTGATAGACTGGGTATAAAGATTGCTATTTCTTTAATAGTCTTATTCCTTCAGCAAACCAAACCATTTTATTTTATTTTGTCTTTGACTCTAAAGACAGTCATCTTAACATGCTTTTTATCCTCAGTTCCTTCTTAGACACAGCTCATTTATTTAATAGACTTGTTCTTATAATTATTACTGTGCTGAATGTCTTTTTTTCCCTTCTTGTTCCTCTGCCTCAATCCAGATGCTGACGTATAGCTCTTGTATGCAGAACTATACAGTAGAAGTGAACCTTCCCATTTTTCAGGCTTGCATCTGGCCCTCCCGCCCTATGACAGAAGGGACAAGTTAGACATTCCCAGCACAGCACCTCTCCAGCTCTTCAGTGTCACATGTGGGGTGCACGGGGCCTCAGGACAGGACCATCGGGGTGCACAGTGGTCAGGAGCATCCCTCTGTTCTCAGCTTTGTGCTGTGTCCTCCTCATGTAGGGTGTGCAGGGAAGCATGGGACAACACTGGGCTGTGCTCAGGTGCAGGGTGCCCATCCCTGAGTAGCGTCTTCAGCACTACCAATGCTTTAACCTTCTGTGTGGAGTTTCTTTCCTGGAGCCTTTGGTTGACTTCAGCACCTGAGGTGTCCTTGGAAGATGCTCAGATGAAAAAGTAAGGCCGAGGAGGATTTCCAGTCATTCACGTGCCAGACATCACACATCCAGTGCTCCTCCTTTCTGTCCTTGTAGGTTTGCTGTCAGGGACAATTTTCTAACACATCACCATTTGCCCAATCGCACCTAGAAAAAAAAAAAAAAAAGGATCATTTCTATTTTGAAAAGCATTTCTAGAATATAATATTAAACAAAGTAATGAAAAGGTGTTGTGTCAGATGCTCCATCTGAACCTGGATGCATGCAGTGACATACAAAACTCAGAAAGATAATTAAAATTTACAATCAGGGCTTCTTTTTAAGCTACTGTTAGATATCTGGATGCCATTTCTGAATGAACATTTCTCTAACTGCCACCTACGATGCCTGGACATCTTAATTGGATGCTATATGTTAATTTGGTGTTGGAGGTAGTAAGGTAAAAATCTCAGACTTTTCCAAACTGCATATTTTCAAGGCTATAAAGACAAGTTATAAAGTAGGCCCAGTTAAAATATTTCAAACTGGATATATCAAGTACATTTAATCCGTTTCTGTCCTTAAGAAAAATTGCCCTTCAGAAACACTATTATATAAGAAATTGTTAAGTGCTTTATGCACTGTTTATTTTTTGGCTTATTTTTGTGAAGGATTAAGCCTTTGTGATTGGGCTTACATAGGTAGGTATTTTTTGGTAAATTAAAAGAATTATTGTTTTTTTTCAGGTAAGTAAAATGCTGGTACTTTATACGTTTATGTTTACAGTTGAAAGATTGCAATACTTCCAAAATAACTTGTGATGAAAAAGTGAAATGTAATTTTTATTTTGTTTCAATTATAAAAGCAATACATTTATTTCTTACCAGATAAAAGGTCCATTAACCACCAGATAGAGTTTGATGCCTAATCAAAATGATATAGCCAAATACCAACAGTAAAATGACTGTGGGGGTGGAAAATTTGTTTTTCATCTTTGGTGCATTGTTCTAAGTCATGTTATGCATTGATTTCTTTTTACAACTTCTGCTTTTATTTGTTTGTACACAGAAATCCAGAGCCTCACATTCTAAAATTCTAACTCTGCCTTTCCTGAATTAGTAATGAAAATCATTACCTTTATAAAATGAAAGCCATATAATTTATTTTTATGCCCTGAAAAATTTAATAGCCGGAAGTATTTTTAGGTCCATGAGATTTTTTCTGAGCAGCGTGAATGAAAGTGAATGAAAAAGATGGAGAAACAAATAAGTAGAAGAGCAATGTACGGAAAACTGGGACTGAGATCTTAAGCCTGACCTACTGCCACTGACTGTGGCACTAATTTTATCTTAATGTTTCTCACCAAAAATCAACAATCTTGTAACAATTAACTTTCTGAGAGCTGACTGCAGAAGTTCCTTGGAGTAACAGTAGTATATGACATGTGAGTGTATTTCTTATCTTCATGAGATCAAAACTAAGAGAGCAGGCCAGACTTCTATGATCCACTGGGACCCCGTCATCTAGTGAGGCAAACGCTAAGGATGAGCCACTGACATATGCAGTGAGTCAAAAGTGTTTCTTGCTGAATACTATTATACAGTGATGACTCCAGCAATAGCAAAATCAAGATTAGGCTATTGTAATTTATTGTATCTAAAATCAGAAACCACCATTACTGCAAAATAAGATGAAAATGAAACCAATTAACTGACTCAGTGTTAAAACACTCCAAAGACAGTGTATCATCACAGTTCTTCCTCCTCAGTATTGTTCCCAGTCATTACAGAGTCCAGTCCAGATAAAGGTGATCACAGATCTCATTAACTCCATCGCTAAATTAGTCTTCACTTGTCCTCAAGAATATAATATACCTTTCTCGTTTGATTTTTATAGCCTTGAGACCCTCTTGAAAAGAGATCCTGGTGTAGTCATACTTACCAGCAAGATCAGTTTGCACAGTGCAAACATAATGATGTGAACTTTAACATCTCCTGTGATACAAAAGAAACAGAAAGCAGATATATAAAATACCAAGAAGATTTTCATCTTCATGGAAGAAGGAATGCAAAAAGCACTTCATGACACACATAGAATTTGTAGATATTCTCATTTGGACTAAAATATGATGGGATAAATTGCTGAATTAGTTCCCCTGAGTTTCTCCCCATTCTCTTGCCAGCTGCTGCCACTTGTCATTCATATACTACTTCATGTATTTCCAACTGATTTTTTATGCTAGTGACCATATGAAAATAGGAATAAAATACGTTCACACCATGTGTTTATCTAGGTCTTTACAGAAGGCAACAACATACACTACATACCATCAGCAACAAAGAACCACAGCCTGAAAACAGATCTGTTCTCTGAAATTGATCTTTTACCACTAGTGCTCATTTCATGTGAGGTGTACAGATAATCCATTTTTAACATGTAGCACACAGAAGTTCCTATGTTGCTTTCTTATTGTCTGTTCAGGCCTATAAAATGTTATCTTAGGCAATTTGGGTCTGATCTTCAAGGACTTTTGCGTATTTGCAAGCTATACTGATTCCAGCTGGAGTCCTACGTGTTCACCACTTTTCCTGCAGCTCCATCAGTGCTAGCAACAATGGGAGTTCTAACGCAGACAAGATGTTTGTCTTTTTACCACCAGTGTTTACTACACAGCAATAAATCTATATGGTGAAGTAGAGCAGATGCCAAGAGGTTTTGCATGCTCGAGCTGAAGTCACCGCTAGCAAGAGTGGAGTGGTGCTGGTGTTAGTGTAGCAGTGGGAAATTCTGCTAAAAGGCTCCTTGTAGACACACTTCTCAATACTGTACCTCTACTCAATAGATCATTCATGAGCACTCAGCCCCCCCTCCAGAGAGCAAGTAGAGTCGGGTCACGAGCAGGAAGGGATGGAGACAAGGCCGAGTTTCTTACTTAGAGCTCAGGCTCGGAGCTGGTTTATTGTTGTCATGGCTACAGGCTCCACATGCCTCCAGTCCCTGCTTTATGAAAAGAATGATGCAGTGTCTAGCCTTACAGCTGAATATATAAACCAAATTAGTCTACCATGCCTCTACCTGTTTTGTGGCTCACAATGAAAGAAGTAATATATCATGCAATCAGTCTTGTAGCAGTTATATTCTGTAAACACTAAGTCATTACACCCAGACTTTTTTATTTGCTCTTTAGAGTCCCTTTTCAGTATAATAAACTGCAGATTTCAATAAGAAAGCTAATTCAGAAGAGTCCTCTGTGATTTCTCAGAATTTCTGTAACATATAAGTTAAAAAGTGCATTTTAAATCCCTTTTCACACTCCATTTTTGCATAATCCCACTCACTAAACAAGAAACAGAACGACATGATGAATGCCTTTTCCAGAGCTGCAGTGCCAGAGTATTACCAGAATCAAACTATTCCTAATGTAAGTAAAGAAGAGTTATATCGTCCTGCAGGGAACGGTTAACTTTTCCTGAACAGAGTAAGAGCCTCATATGGTCCCATCCCATCTCTATTACAAGATTAAGTAACCCTTTAATGGCACTGGGCTAAAGCAGTGAGGGAGGACGCATCCTGTGACACTGCTGTTGTCAGTGTCATTTCGAAGAGGGGGAAGGAAAGAAAGCTTTAAAAGTGTGGTCTCAATTGAAAGATAAACGTATAAGAGAGGGAAAATGAACAAAAATGTGTAAATCTCAACATGATAGCACACCAAGGATTTGGAAGAGAAGGTGGTAACAGGAAAAATAACTAACATGAGGGGTAAGGAAGGTGTAAATTGGCTTTAATTTCCACCTCCTTACACATTCTTCTTTTTTTCCCAGCTTGTAAATTCCACCAGGTTTGATTCTCTATAGGCTCATTTAGACTATTAGACTGTCAGTAAGTGGAGGTGTGTGGTCGCATAGTTCACCATCACTTTACACTCTATCTCTGTGTTTAGCAAAATGGACCTTATCCTCACGTATCTCCAAAATTACATTAAAGCACTTTGGTAGTGTGGGCTGTAAGTGACGTTTACGGCCAAGGAAGTGCAAAGGGATTTCAGTGCAGATAAAGAACAGAAGAAAGGGTTATGTTTTTACAGATCTGAAGTATTTCTTTAAAAATAAATAAAGACAGCTTTATTATCTATCAGGGAAGGAACAATGCAACAAAGCATAAATTGAATGTAGTCTCCCAAATTAAATTCACCTTGGCTACAGCAAATTGAATGTTTTGACTCATCAATATATCGCCAGTATTTCATGCTACACAAAGTCTCCCATGCTGATATTTTCTATTTCTTGCTGCTGTGGAGAGAATTGAAAATAAAGAAGTGTGTTCAAAATAATATACCTGTGTATTGTAGAGTAGTACTAGAAGTCTCATCAAGGCTGCTACATACTCTGCAATCTCTCACTTGAAGGGCTTTAATGACTTGACCATTTCAAAAAACATCAAGATTGAAAAAGCAAAACAAAACCCAAAGAATGTTTTTGCTGTAATTACGCAACTTTTTCAATTTCAAAAAAAAGGGGTTTTTTTGCATTCTGCATTTCTACTACCTAGCTACAAAGTGATATGAAAGAAAAAAATGGTTTTGGCTTTTTGTTCACTTTTTGAGAAGTTATGGTTACAAAAATTTTTTAAAATAGTCACTCAAGGAAGTGCATTTAACTAAGACCCTTTATAGCTATGTGCAGCTGCAGCTTCTTTAAAAGAGTTGCCTACAGCACTGAAAGAAATTATAAACCCAATGGGAAAATATCTGTTATTACCATGAGTTACATTCATATGAGTGTTTGGATAGGTATGAATATTCTTTATATGGAATATAGATTGTGACACCTTTTGTAGCAATAAAAGGAAATAAAATTAATTTTATTTCTATATTTATTGAGTGCACAATTTCACATTTTTCTTGGAATGACACATTCAGTTCATACATTCTTAAACAGTGTTTTGTATGTCATATAGGTGGGAACTACATAGTATTTTGTGGACTGCCCCCAGAAGACAAGAATCATAGAGTCATAGAATGATTGGGGTTGGAAGGGACCTTAAAGATCATCTAGTTCCAACCCCCCTGCCATGGGTGGGATCACCTCCCAGGAGGTCAGGTTGCTCAAACAGTCTTGAACACTTCCAGGGATGGGGGATCCACAACTTCCCTGGGCAACCTGTTCCAGTGTCTCACCACGCCACCCTCATAGTGAAAAACTTTGTGGTACCTAATCTAAATCTACTCTCTTCCAGTTTGAAGCCAATACTGTGTATATTTTAATCAGTGCTTTTGGGGTTTTTTTATTTAAATGATATGAAACTTTACCAAGATGCTTTTAATTATTTCAGATTGTCCAATCTTATTTACCCAAAATGTATGGTATTGGGGAAAGTGTTTAATAAATAATGGGCAAACACAGCCCATTGCACAAACTTCTATCTGTTAGGGGTATGAATCTTGATATTTTGGCCTTGGAGCAGGAAATGGTTTAGATCCCTAAACAGGTAGTGAGCTCCCTGTTAAAGTCTCTTCTTTTTTGTATATGTTTGATTATTTTTTTAAATATGTGTTACTGTTTTTTCATGCTACAGATGAAATAATAGTAACAAATTTAGTAATGCACAGCTGCCAGCTGAACTTAATATAAATAGGAGACTATAAAACTAAGTAACCAATGAGGCAAACAGATTGTATAAATATTACATTTTCGGGTTGCATAGTACAAATATTTTATAACGTATGTGTTATATAGGACAACAGAATGTGAAAGCAGGATGGCTATTAAGTTGCTGACAGATTTAGTCTATGTCCTAAACAAGTTCTTTAAAACTCTTTATATTACCTATTTTTTTCAGAGCTTTCACATGCAGTGTATTATATTTTTTTCTTCCTTTTACCAAAATAATTGAGGTATGACATAAATACAGAAAAGAGAGGCATTCCTAAGAGAAACTATACATATAACTGCTAATGGCTTTCCTAGTCTGTAAGTTTTAAGAGCAGTTAAGACCTTTAGATCATATATTCCAACCTCCTGTATTCACAACCTCCCATTCACAACCCATTTCACCCATATAGTTTATACGAAGGCCAACAAATTGAGTTAAACAAAAACATTTCCACTTTTGAGAGCTGAAACAACTGTTCTCTCCCAGCAATGAACAGGAAAGACTCAGGTTCCACCAGAGCCTGAGGCTTCTGAGTAGCAAGGAGCTCATTAAGTAAGAGAGGTTCCAATGATCTGAGCAAGATGAATCATAACCCATGCCACAAAGGAAAGGAAAATCGCAAGTAAATAAACAACCTCTCCTCCTCAATAACAAACACAAAACAATGAAACAACAAAAACAAAAGCCCATAGGCCAGTCTGGTCTGCAAAAACACATTTTTGATCCGAGACACGACAACCAGTTTGAGCTCTGGCATATGGATGGATACCAACCCTAGCCAGCCAGCTAAGATTCCTTGTACCTTCTCTGAATGTTAATCTGATCTATCTTGTATGGACTGTCCATTTACTGCAGCTTCAAACTAAAATCTGGCCAAAGAAACTCAGAATTCATCTGTCACTTGTAAAGAGAAATTAATTTCCTCTTGCGTATAACTGCCTGAAACTCTCAGGCACGATGTGCTTGATCTTAGTCATCGCAATCTGTTTTCTAAGGGCAATGCAAAATGTATGTTCTCTGTTGACTCCTAGAAGAATGGAAAGCAGGGGAGAGTTTCCTAAAATGCAGAATTAGATGTCAAGGCCAAAAGAAACATCATGACCATATTACTCCTCTGTCCTCTCTGATTTTCCCACTCACAGTTTTTCTTCCAGGAGTTTGACTTCTTGTCCTTAAGAAAGAACTGCAATCTTGTTCTAATGATTCCAAGTGACCTTGCATCTGATGCTTTTCTGCTGTAAGTTATTTCTACATTTAACTACTGCTATGAAAGCACCTTCCTTTAACATGCAGTTTGCCTGATTTGAACTGCTCTCTCTAGGCTTTTTAACATTTTTCTTATTCGGTATCAAAGCTTTCCTCAGTATCACCTGGACACAGGGGCTGTCTTCTATGAACAAAGAAGTTCACAGAAACTGAGCTCCTTTTAACGTAACATTATAAGCTTTATACTCTCAAGTTCATGTTCAGGACTGTTTGAAATATTTAATATATCTGCATTCTTTTCAAGTATAGATGATAGCACTGATGTGCTAATCCAGTATAGCAGTGCTATGTATAGAAGTAATATTGCTTGTCTCCTTCCACCTGATATCTTGCTTACCTCCTAAATAGCTAAGATTCACATGGATCCTTTTTGCCGTAGGCTTTAATTTATAATTCACTTATATTGAAAGACATTAATTTACAGCAAAAACTGATCCCTGCAAGATGTAATATTGACCTTATCCAGCAAAATGCTTTTGTGGTAACCAGGGTTTGGTTCCAATTGACTTCTTATTCTGCCTAAAATCATTCTAAAACCAGTATCTCAGCCAACATTTTGCAAAGACTTCTGTCTTCAAAGATAATCTTGGGATTTAAAAGGGGAAAATACTCTGGCTATTTACAAGCTGAATCCAAATGTGTATCACCACCCATAGTTTGGAGTGATCTACAATTTCTGATTATACTATTTTATTTGTATAAATCTGGCATAACTTCACAGACATCAGTGACAAGTAGGAGAGCAGAACTTGGCACAAAGTATGTACATGAGCCTAATTGCGATAAAACTTTGGGTGGAACCAAATCAACCTAAATTAGATGTCTAAACTTAGGTGCTGCCTCACTGAAAGAGTAGCTGTCTACTGTGGATAAGCATGTGATAAGGGATGGTAAAATGACCTAGTCCAAATAAAGTAATTACCTAAATTACCCATAAAGTCAACAGACATTTTTCTGAAAACGTACAGAGGGAAATCCAGGCAAACTAATTTAGGCCTGTTCAGGTAGCAACCCAGTCTGCTTTAAGTGCTACATTTGAATTTTCCAAGGAAAGCAGAAAAAAGAAATAGGAAAAAATAGTCAGGGATCCCTATTTGGAATCTAGTCTTTCAAAACTGAATGACTTCTGCAAATGGCATGGTAGAGGCACTACCCATCCACTGCATAATGTGTGCTCAAAGCACCCCACACATGGAAACGGGAGTCTGCAGTTCTTTTCAGACTGTATGTGTGGGATCTTGGACACATGTCAAGGAGACAATGCTGCTAGCCAGTGTGACTTTCATAGATTCACAGAATTATAGAATACCCTGAGTTAGAAGGGACCCAAGAGGATCATTGAGTCCAACTCCTGACTCCACACAGGGCAACCTGAAAGTTAAACCATATATCTAAGAGCATTGTCTAAATGTGTCTTGAACACTGACAGGCTTGGGGCCATGACCAGGCTCCCTGGTGAGCTTGTTACAGTGCTTGACCATCCTCTCAGTGAAGAAACAAGTGCATTTGGAGTGAACCAAGAAGTAGCTGAGACTGGGAGAATCAGAGGGAGCGCCTCAGTCATGAAATTCAGTTCGGGTTCCTTCCCCATTTCCATTACGTGAGAATGGATAGACATAGTTACAATCTGATTATCCATTTGGCTAGGGGTAAAGGTGTGAATTATAAACCCAGCAATATACGCAGAGCCTAGAGCCTGTGAGTGGGCTAATCTCTGCAGCATTTGCAGTAGTTATTGCTAGTAATTGAATTAGAAAGTCGTGGACAGCAAATGGACTAGATTTCTGTCTGGACTTTAGTTGAGTTGGTTCCCTGATACTTTAAGGAGTCTGTAAATTTAATATATTTTTGCTCTGGAACCACATTTGATTCAAAACCAAGAGAATGATCTACACCACTCTATAAATGCTCTACTCCTCCACAGACAGATTATGTTAGTGCCATGAGCATCCAAACATCTCAGTCATCCGTGAGATTCTGCATAGCTAGATTCTGCTAGCCTACACTAGCTCATACTTACCTACATTTGGTTCAGCTATCACCCTAAATTTTTCAGTGTTCAGACTCACATCCTTAGTACCTTTAAAATAATGCTGTTCATTTTTAACTGTGTAGATAAACCAAATCTTATAGCTAATACCTGTGAGAAAAAATAATCTGTTTGGTTCTGTAGAGTTTAAAACATAAATATGAAAGTGCTTTGGTGCCACAGCAAATGCGAAATTACTAAATCATTGTGTTATAAGAAAAATATGAAACTTTTAGAGCTATTAAATCATGCACCTTCGTGGATCATTCACATTCCCTACAGAAAGTGAGTCAATACACAGAAAACAAGTGCAAGTTTTTTGCCATCAATACACAAAAAATTGTGTGGGATTCACTGGCCAAAAACTTTCTCCAGTATAATCTAGTCTTCATGTGAACTTGGTATTAGACAGCACAGAACTATACAAACAAAGACTTAAGTCTTGATATTCAGAAATAGAAAGGGAAATGTAATGAGGGAAAGGAAGGCAAAACCATGAAGTTTATTCAGGATCCCAATTCTATGTGAATTTCACAGTAAAGTTTATTATCTCAAATATTCTGAATATACACTTGTGGATCCTGAAGCTCCTCACTGTTTTTCATAGGTCGTTATTCAAAATTCACCATCTGGATTTGTCATTTTAAGATCTTCTGTGGTAGTAGAGAAAATTAAAGTAAAATTATGCTAAAATTTATTTTGTATGCTGCCCATGCTGTTTGTTTTTACTTATTTTAGAAATGTTTATGTATGTTTCATCTCTTCAGAAAGGGAATGTGAAGATTTGATGAGTGTGCCTTGAACCCTACCATCTCCTGGTAGAATGAAATATGTTGCCTAGGTTTCCTCGGAATACACCACAGGAACAGATGAAGATAATGTGGTTGCATATTATGTGATAATGATTATTCTGACTGATGTATTCACCCCAAGGTATACTTGAGCATCTGTTGTTTATTTAGGCAGGACTCGTCATTCTTATTTTTAAGATATTTGAGTGGGTGAACATATTTCTCCTTAAAGACTATCAAATGGGGAAAAAACTAACAAGAGGCACATGGGATTATGTACCAGTGATGACATGGAATGTGAATCCAGATGGGAGATTTACTTCAGTTCTAACAATGTTCATTGCCTTAGGAATTTAGGGTCTATATTTGAGGAGGATGTTAGTTTGACTTGTATTGACTTCACAAAGCAATGAAGCCACATTAAGAGCAAGTGTTGTGGCTGTAAAGCCTTACTCAGTACTGTATGTATTTAACAATAAAGCTGATAAATTACTAGTAAAATACAGTAGAGTATGGAGTGTTATCCTCTCTGTCATAGGAAGCCCTAAAATCTGATTTTTATGATTTTCTAAGATACTGTACCTCAACAAGAAATTATATGCTATATAAAGTAAATTACATGGTGAAATTTGCTGGTCTGTGTTATACAGAAACTTGGACTAAGTGACATAATGGTCCTTTTTTATCTGAAAGTATAGGATGTCTGAATCATTTATGAGTACAAGTCTACCTACTATACTAAACATAAATACAAAAATGGTAGGTTGAAGAAGCAGTACACATGACTGTGAATAGTTTCCTCTTTTCTGTGAATGACTCCAAATGTAAACATTGTATTACACAAGCATCACATTATCATCTAATTCTGATTTCTGAATACTAGTATCCTCAAAACTGTTCACCCACTAGTGGGAAGAAATTGAGTTTTCTATGTCAGCCCAGCTTCACTTCAGTCTTTTTTTTAAACTTTATCAAAGCCCTTCAAAGTAAACATTAGGAAAAATTGCAGACATACTGGGTACACTAATTATTTTTCTCATTTTATTTTCCCTGCCAATGTGTGGGAAACTGCCCATTACCAACGGACATCTACACACACACACAAAAATAAATTAACCAAAGACTTAAGCAGGATGTAACCAAGTCGAGTACTTACATCTTTTACCATATATGTTTTCTAAGCATTGATCCAACCTTAGGTATGAACTCTACATAAAACATCCTGAGCAGAAAGAGGCTTAGTCTGTCTTTAAGGATCTCCAGTGATGAAAACTTCACAACACCTCCAGACAATCTACTCTTGTACCACAAGATAAAGTCTCCCATCCCACTCTAAATAGCTTTTACTAAAATGTAAGCCCATTACCTCTCCATGCTTACACAGGTATGCAGAGAACTGATGATTTCTTTCTCTCTTGCAGCTACCTTTAAACATTTTCAAACATATATATGGCTCCTTCTGACTTTATCAAGCTAGAAAAGTCTTACTTTGATCAAGTTTTCTACACAAACATTTTGGGAAAGCCTCTGTTTTCTACACCTCTGATTATTCTCATTGGTTTCTTCTCAGTTCATAGAATCATACAATAGTTTGGGTTGAAAAAGGACCTTTGAAGATCATCTTGTCCAACCCTCCTGCCATGGGCAGGGACATCTTCTACTAGGTCAGGTTGCTCAAAGCCCCATCCAACCTGACCTTGAACACTTCCAATGATGGAGCATCCACAACTTCTCTAGGCAACCTGATTCAGTATGTCACTACCCTCTTCCTCGTAGCCAACCCAAATCTACCCTCTTTCAGTTTAAAACCATTAGTCCATGTCTTGTCACTACTGATCTTGGTAAAATGTCTCTCTATGTCTTTCTTGTGAGACGTTTTTTAGTATTGGAAGGCTGCAATAAGGCTCCCTGGAGCCTTCTCTTCTCCAGGTTGAACAACCCCAACTCTCTCAGCCTGTCTTCATACAAGAGGTGTTCCATCCCTCTTATCATTTTCATGGCCCTCCTCTGGACCTGCTCCAACACATCCATGTCTTTCTTGTGCTGAGGACTCCGGAGCTGGACACAGTACTCCAGGTGAGGTATCATGAGAGTGGAGTAGAGGGGCAGAATCACCTCCCTCGGCCCCATGTGATTCTGTGATTCTGTGACCTGCTGGCCACACTTTTGATGCAGCCCAGGATACAGCTGGCCTTTTGGGCCACATATTTCTGAGCGCGCATTTCCAGCTCATAGAATCATAGAGTCATAGAATTGTATAGGTTGGAAGGGACCTTTAAGATTGTCTAGTCCAACCATCAATCTAACTCTGATAAAAAAACCCCATCACAAAACCATGTCACTAAACACTATGTCAACCCATCTTTTAAATACCTCCAGGGATGGTGCCCCAACCACTTCCCTGGGCAGCCCATTCCAATGCTTAATAACCCTTTCAGTATAAAAAATTTTCCTAATAACCAATCTGAACCACCCCTGGTGCAGCTTGAGACCATTTCCTCTTGTCCTATCACCTGTGACATGGGAGAAGAGACTGACTCCCACCTCTCTACAACCTCTTTTCAGGTAGTTGTCCAGCTTTTCATCCCCCAGCTGGTCCAGCTTTTCATCCCCCGGTAGCCCTAAGTCATTCTCCATGGGTCTGTTCTCAATTCCTTCATACCCCAGCCTATATTGATACCAGAGGTTGCCACATCCCAGGTGCAGGACCCTGTACTTGACTTTGTTGAACCTCATGATGTTCACATGGGCCCTCTTGCTGAGCTTGTCCGGGTTCCTCTTGATGGCATCCTGTCCCTCAGGCATCTTAACCACACTACTCAGCCTGATGTCATCTTGCTGAGGGTGCACTCGATTGCACTGTATATGTCATTGCTGAAGATACTAAACACTACTTGTCCCAGTACAGAAAGGTGAGGGATACCACTAATCACTAATCTCCATCTGGACACTGAGCCATTGACCACTGCCCTCTGGATGCGACCATCCAGCCCATTCCTCATCCACCGAACAGTCCACCCATCAAATCCATATCTCTCCAATTTAGAGAGAAGGATGTTGTGGGGGACTGAGTCATGTCACGGCCTTACAGAAGTCCAGATAGACGACATCTGTAGCTCTTCCCTTGTTCACTCGTGTAGTCACTCTCTTCCCTTGATGACACTACATCCCCCTGATGTAGTCTCAGTTGCCTCCAGCTGATACACATTTTTGCCTAAAGACAGCATATAGAGCTGGAATAGAGCTCCCCACATTACCTGTACTGGGTTATAGTTACTTCCACTGCAGTTCTTCACATGTTAGGGCTTTGACAAGCGACCATTGGTGACTCTATTCTCTGTGGTTTAAGCTCTTACTGTTCCTGACTGCCAGTTCCACCCTTTTTCCAGCAGGAACACTGTTGTAGCAGAAATGGCAGTTGAGGATATGTCTGTGTCAACTACTCTTCAAAGGCGTATGCTGAACAAACAGTTTGCTTTTAAATGAGAAAAATTGGGTCCATGCACAAAAGCTCTGCCCCCCATTACGAAAAATGTTTCAAAAGAATCTGTGCAACTTGAATGTATAAACAAGTTTTGTAAACAACTTTTTCAGAATAATGGACATACTAAATCATACCTAAACTCCATCTAACCTGCAATGTTGTGTCCAGCAAAGGTCAGCTGGGCTCCTGTGGTCTAACAAAAATGGTCTGATTGATGTTGCTCCCCCATTAAATTCTCTTTCATCCTACTTTGTATTTCGCTGTCTGCCATATCCATTTTCATTCTCAGTTCTGTGGCCTTTACCCTGATCCATGGGAAAACTTACAGTATTTTCAGATAGATGTAGTTTTTATTTTCTTTTTCTGATGCTTCAGTTAATAGGACATACCAAGGGAAGATTACAAGAAAAAGGGAAATATGCAGTGATTTTTATCTCAAGGAGTGTATAAATCTCTCTAGAATGACAGTGGTTTGCACTTAGCATCTCTGTAACTTCATTCACACATTAGCTGTTAAAA
Source organism: Limosa lapponica baueri (assembly GCA_002844005.1). Taxonomy (NCBI): domain Eukaryota; kingdom Metazoa; phylum Chordata; class Aves; order Charadriiformes; family Scolopacidae; genus Limosa; species Limosa lapponica. Next base: position 2,533,106 of record KZ505647.1, on the reverse strand, counting down.
GTTTTCCTGACACTTGCTCACAAACGTTTCACTTCCCCTCATTCCTTCCATGATGCTCAAAGTAGCTCCAGGCACAGCCATGTGATTGCAGACAGCTGGTCTCTACAGCTAAGAGAGGAAGCTGAGAAAGATGTTTTCCCAACCCTTGCAAACAGTAAGTAAGCGTAAGGAGGGTGAGAGCAATAAACTCCAAAGGGTCTGAGGTAGTGAAGAATGCTTGGGAATCTGGAGACAATGAAGAACTGTGAGGAGGTTTGCAGCTGGCTGGAAAGATTTCCTTGCATATTTTGTTAAAGGAAGTACAAAAATTGCTTATGACCCCTACAGAGCAAATTCTCAAAACCCAACTGTAAGATCAATGCTGACAGTTAATGCAGCCTGAACCATTCACAGTGGAAACAAAGGTACTTTGAGATCATTTTACTGCTATGGGCAATAAGAATTACATCAGACTGAAGCCCAGCTGAGAGCAAGCTTATTTATTGTGTTGCTTCCATCATTGTTCTTATTCAGCATATTTTGTCACATTATAAACCATGCACTGATGAAAGCTGTTCAGTGGTGCCTGGCAAAATCTCAAGCATCCACACATCCAGAGAACTAAACACCTGTCCTAGTATTTGCTGACACATTGGGTTTTAATACCTTGGGGCATTTTGACTGTGTTTACGGATAGGTAGACAGGCCAAGCACTTAATGCAGGACTGAATACACACAAACAAATGTTTCTTAAACACAGAGTCTCTTTCCCCTCCCCTGCCCTTGCCTTTTAAGGCTCAGCTTTTCACCATGAAGTTATTTTTCAAGAAAATGAAGATTGCTTAAGAGCATATTGGAAAAATTTGTGGCTATTTCAGTTTTCTTTATTATATTTTGGAAAACACAGAGATGTCATTTGTTGAGACTTTGTAAAAACAGCAGAACTCCTTAAAACCTGAATCTGAATGGTATTTTTAGAATTATTTTTTTGACTGAATTTCTATCCTAAAATCTTTCTTAAATTATGCTTCAGAATAATTAAAGGTGAGTAATCATTTACTATTTATAGCATTAAAAGTTAAGCATAATAAGGGTATAATGATTATTTGTTAAAACAGAGCAAACTATTCTAGAGGTCATTGCGATGATCTGTGATGTCACTGCAACAAAGCACAGTTGTAAGTTTGTTTAGGTCTCCCTAAGTTCCTTTTTCATATGAAGGAAGTAACAGAAATCATGTCTCTGCTAGCCCAGTTTAATATACCACTTGAAAAAACAAACTACATGCAATACACAAGCAGGATAACATGACCTAAACGAATACAATAAAATCCAGTCCAGATAAATAAAAACAGAATTGCCAAGGCTTAGCATGCCTAGGCATAGAAATTATACACTTATGCCTCTAGAGAATAGCTAAGAAATTATTTTCAAGTTAAAGTTTCAAGTTCATGCCAAGACATGGAAGCAAGCCTAGTATTCAAAGTCAGGATTTATTCTTAATGAACAAATTTTCCCCTCTTGTCAGAGAAAACTTGGAGATAACATATTTATGAAACTTATAATACTTAGAATCATATACTCAAGACAAGATCAACCTCTGTTTAGGATCAGATTAAGTGGCTGTTACATGAAAAGTTTAGACCTTGGCAAGTATCTTTGACAGCCTGGTCAGAGTTTCTTGTTCCTTAGCACTGTTCAAAATCATATCTTTACTTAAGGTTATGCAAGAACTGAGCTTTTCTGAAAAGCTCTTCTGAAGGAACTGAGAACTGCCTGTTAACCTTAATCATTCTGAGGATTTCAGGTGCTTGCTGTTGACAGTATTCAGAACTTTGCTGCACATTCAACATTTGATGAATTTCTGAAGGACTGAGAACTGTGCACAGCCTGTCACACGCGCAGGCAAGGACAGACAGTTCAGGGAAACTGAAGTAATATATGAATACCAGAAGCTGAGCCTCATTTTTAGTTGTTTGTCCATGAAAGTCAAACTGACAACTTTGTACAAAGGGGGTTTGTTTGTTTGTTTGCAAGTTTTTTCCCCTCAAAGCAGGTGATTCTTGGATTGTAAAAGCTCTGACTTGTATGACCCTGAGAGATAACTTCAGCTTCTGGCCCAAGCTGAAATTAGTCTAAACCCTTAATAAAGCAAAATTAGACAGAAGTCTTGTGGCATCATTAATTAATTTCATAATTTTCAAACTGGTTTGTGTTCATTAGGGGGGAAGAGGCAGAGGAATGTAAGAATTAACAGTTGTTTCTGTAGCCAAAATAAGTGAAGGGCTGTAGCCAACAGTCTGCAGCACGCATTCCCAGGCATGTTGATCCTACTTTCAGAGTGGAAAAACAAGGACATTGTAATCAAAGAGGAGGAGGTTAAAGAGAAGTGTTTTAGTGAGAAAACAGGAAGATGGATGACAAGGGGAAGAAAAAGGAGAGTGCAGATCCCAGACATTTTGCAGTAAAGAGCAAAAACTGAACGATTCCTCCTGTATAACTCTTTTACTGTTCACTCCTTTCTCAACATCATCTTTAAATGTATTTGTGTTGTATGGGTTGCAGCACACTTCTTTGCCACATTATTGAGCTCTCTTTCATTTGGCCTTGATCTGCCAAACTCCCTAGTCATAAATTTTCTGACTCACTTTGACATATCAACCTAGTTTCTATAGTGTAGGAGCACAAAGAACAAAAGCCTAAGGTGATAATCCCTCCTCTTCACACTTAGTCTCTGCATGAAACAAACTCCCTCAACTCTGAACCTTCTTATGCCTTCTGACATACACAAATGTCTCTTTAAAATCATCACATATATATGACCTTCTTGACCTAAGAAATCCCACCCTAATGTTGGAAACTCCTGATTATTGACTATTTACCACTAAGAGTCTCAGAAGACATGCTAGATGTGAAAAAGCAGGAACAGAGAATGCCACCATTCTGCTTCTGTGCACTGGAGTGAAAGGACTTCATATTAGTGTCAGTTTGTTGCTCTGATGCCTACACATATTAACCAGAGAAAACAAAATTTAATGAATTTTTAGCCTGTGTTCCTTGTGGTCTCAGCATCAAAGGAAGAAAAGAGGACAAGGGGTGGTCAGATGAAATGCATCTCCAGGGATTAAAGGCCTCTATAGCATCATCTGTATTCCTCTATGAAGATATACACTGCCATACTAGCTGCACTGCATATTGATTACATCATTTGTAGCCATCGTTTGTAAGAATCATGTTTGCTCTGGACTTTCTGAGTCATCAAAATAACTCTAACATCAACCAACCACTTGTGATGTTAATGGCTCGTTATCATGGAAGTAACAGTCAAATCAGTTTCATATATAAAGCAGTTTCAGCGTTATATAATCTCTTTTATGTAATTAGATACTTGTTTTCAACCATGGGCAAAGATTAATCTCCTTCCAATGATCTAAAATAACTGACATAAATAAGCCTAAGAGATCAATGAAACTTTGGGCAATTTTGCCTTTATTTTAAATTCTTTGCAGATGAATCATTTAAATTACTGATAACAGAACACTTCTACTGAATACTTGGCTAAACAGAACTTCAAAATCAGGCTGGCTTGTCCCAGCAGGAATGGTGGAAAAATGTCTACAGTAAGGGTTCAAAAGTATTAGGGAAGACATGGAACACAAAGAGATATGTATTAGAAGAGAGTCAGAATATTTTTTTTTTCTTAGTGACAAACTCTTCAAAATTCTTTCAGGTAATCCTAGAGTTTCAATAAGCTCTATTGATTTAAAGAATGATTCACACTTGGACTGGAAATGAAGGAACTTTTAAAGTGCAATCACCAAACCCATACAGTTTATTTCACAACATCTTACTGCTCAACTTTAAAACCAATATAACTCGAATCACAATACAATGATGATTGATGTTTTTCATCAACGCCCAATTATCATTCCATCATGGCACAAGACTTTAAAGCAGAGTTGTCCGAGCCAAGTAAAACACAAAGTGAGCTTCTGAAAATCCAAATCTGTGCTCTTACAAAATGGCTTACCAAACTGCATTTATTATTTTCTAACATGTTAGGTCATGTTAGTTGTATATGGGTATACAAGATGAGACATTTATTTTAATCTTATGCTCAGGTAGCTCATTTCACTAATTTCTGAGTAAGAATCATATCTGCAAAGAGATTTTGGTTTTGTTTTAAACAGAGATCGAACTGGAGTTCTTAGCATTGGTGGGATCAGTTCTCAGTTTTTTTCAGTTTCACTGGACTTCTCTAAATATTTGATACTGAACATTCACAGGACTACCCATATATGTTGCTGGGTATTTCATGATGAAATAATTACAAGTCCACTAAACTTCCACTTTTATGTGCAGAATATGTTAGAATACATATTTTAGATTTTTATAGGATTATAGACTATAATATGTATAGATAGCCTAACATGTAACAGAGAAAGAAGTATCTCTCACTGTTTCTCTGCACTGTCTGACATGACCTAACATGATTTTAGTTGGAAATTAAGTCCTGTAATTCAGAAGCAGGTTGTTTGGGGTTGGGTTTTTTCAGCATTGCACAGTAACAGCAACAAAATGATGGGAGGTTATGGGAAAAGAAGGAAGTGGTTTAAGCATGCAAATAATTTAAAAATGTAGGTGTTAAAAGACATTCTAGTAATCTATGCAAATTGTTACAATATCATAGGTTCTACATTTCTTTTAACCAAGATAAGTATTACCTTATTTTCATACTATATATTATTCATAAACTTTACTTGGAGAACAGTATACATTTGTCCTCAAGGACTGTAAAATAACTAATATACAGTTTACATAATAAACAGTCCATATTTTGCTAAAATGCAGTCACCTCAGGTGGGCATTAAAGCAACTATTTAATAATGTTCAAAAAATAATACCAATTAAGAAAAGAAATAGAGAATGCTATATTCGTTAAAAAACCTCTAGTGCATGTTAGCTAAGTACAAAATAGTAACCAAAGATAGAATTTATCTGACACGTTTTGGCTGACACAGCTACCTCAAAAAGATAGCATTTTTTATTTTGTATTTTTGTTTTATTCTGCAGCTCAAATTATGGCATCTTCTATTCTGTACTTCCTGATTCTGAATTGGTGCTATGTTTCAGTGCTATAGCTGTTTGATGGTTTACAAATTTTTGTGGGAAGAAACAAGAGCAGCATTCTAAGGGATGTCATTTTAATGCATTTGATCTTTTGTAGCAATGAAAAATCTGAAATAAAATATTTATTTTTCAAAAGTGTCTTTTGATTTTCTTTTAAAAACATCTAACAAACTCCAAAAAGCATTCAAATTACCAAATTTGAATGGTTTGGTAGTAATATTGTTTTTTTTTTTCAAATGGCAGACTTATTTGCTTCTCGTTTTCATTGGAGGAGAAAGGAGAAAGGTGATTTAACACATTTTCATTTTCTAACCAAGCCTTTCTGAAAGAAACAATTTTGCTCTTGATCCACTAGAAACTTTTATTATAAGATTGAACGAAATCATATACTCCAATAAAATGTCTTCTGGTACATGCTCTGTGGTCATTAGAACACATCATTACAGCATCACACCAGACATATGACACATACCTTCTGCATTTAGTTGCCTGTTCTTTTCAGATAATCATTTAGAGTGAAAAAAGCAAACACACTTTCACACAGAGGTTTACAGCAATGTTCTTGACTAACTGCTTGGGTGACATTTTGATTCCAAATACATTTTGCTTTTGATTTTTGTTTGTGTTGTACTTCCTAGATATTACCTTGGGGAAGAAAAGGTTAAAGATAATGCCTGTTAAATTTGCCTTCATATCTTATGAAAACCAATCTGAATACAATATATTTTCCCTTAACAACTTTGAAAATGTCTTCAAGGATTCCCAAAGGCCCCTTTATACCAGTCCAGCAGTATAAAGCAGACTTAAAGTGGATGCAAATAGAATATTCATTCCCTTTAAAGACAATTTGCATTGCTTACACACAGTGTAAACAAGAGCCATGTCCCAAACTGCTTGTTTTCAACAGGACTGATTTTTTTTATTTGTTCAAAATTGAATTCAAACAAAGTTATCTCTAGGAAAGGGAATTTGTTGACCTGAAAGAATCCTATAACCTAACACTCTAATTTTTATGACTCCATTTCACTTACACATACACATTACCAGATGTCTGTTCACACTATAACCCTGGGGAAAATAACTTCATTACATGCAGGTAGCAATCCATCATTAGCCACCAATTAGAAATTCATGAGAGAGTGTGAAAATGCTCTACATTCTGTCTGCTTGCTGACAGTGTGTGAGGCCTGTCTTGAAAAGAACAATTCAATGTCAGACTGAGTTTTGTGCTCTGCTGCAGTCCTGAATGACAACAGTACCACAAGTGGGTCCCCATTCTTCTTTTGCAAATAGTCATTCTCCTCTTTTGACATATCTACCTAAAATATTTCAGTTGGTGGTGCCCAAACTGAAGGTTCTGGCACTTAAATCTTGAGACACTAATAGAAATTCACTTTTTTTTTCTGCTCTTATCTGGTATCATGAGCCTACTAAATCTTATGTTTGCTTGCCTGGGTAGAGATCAGCACAGGAGGTGGCACCCCCTTGGATGAAGCTCACAAATGTAACTAAAAGAAGTGACATGATATCTTTAAAAAAGCATGGTCTAATAATTAACAGCAAAACAGATAAAGAGTAAGCAGTGAGTAGAAACAATTCCATGGTATTAAATTCCTTTCAGGAAAATAACTTTCCTTGCAACTAAGAAAATATGCAATATGGCCTCTTCAGACATAAGTACAGCTCTTCTTCGTCTATGGCCAATGAACAGCAGGTGCTGATACTGCTTCTTTTTTTTGGTCAAAAGTTAAGTGATGCATTGACTGAAAATGCTGATAATTGTTTGGACCAATGTCTTACGCATCTACTGAGAAACAAGGTTAACCACTCACCTCTTCTTCCACACTGAACAGGAACAGGCATCAAGTGTTGCAGAAGAATGCAGACACCACTTATGTGTCCTGTGTATTCAGGTGGGGTACAGTTCATCCAGAGCCCACCTCATTCTTAGGCAACAGTTATGACTGCATCCTTTCTAGGATTACTTGTCCTGTAGGCACCTCACCTCATGTCCCTGGTTTCAGCTGCCATATGTAGCCAGAGCAATGCCCTATTTGGGGAGGACAGTCATCCATCTCCTATCCAAAATTATCATTATCAAAAATTATATTAATTTCTAAAATTATCCTGCAGTCTAGGATTAGGCAAGTACTGAATTAAGCCAAGAATGTATATGAATGCAAATCAATTTAGCAAATTATCAGGTATGTCCTTCATCCAGCAGGTTGAATGTTGTGGCCAGGCAGACCATGATTTGCAACTGGTAGGTGAAAGGAAATTTGAATGGTGTCATCCATATACACAGATGCTGCCTGGTGCCACAACCACAGGCTGGCCTTGATCTGCTCTTTCTAAGCTGCTGCACTGTCTTGTAGGCACATTTGTACTATGCGGAGCTCTGTGGACACTGCACTAGCAGCTTCTTGGAGTGCACCTACACAGGGCTTGGATAGAGACCTGTAGGAATGATATAGGGTCTTAAAGTGTGTTTTATATCTAAGCCACCATAGTCTAAAACAGGTGCTTCAGCCAATGTCAAACAGATATCTGCCTTCTCTAATTTTATACGAACTAGTAAAACAGGAGAATCTTTTGGTTCTCATGTAGGTCTAAAGATATCTTCACTTACGATATTTTTAGGGGTAGTTTGCTAAATTTTCAGCAAATACTGATGAATACCTTAATATTTGCATTGCCAGTGCTTGGGCCAAATTTTTTTAGAGGGGCTGACATTCAAAGATCAAGACAATTAATATGAGAGATAGCAAGATTACTATACAGAAATGTGTAAGATAGCCTAAATGCAGTCAGATTGTATTCAGGATATGGCAAGTAACCCCAAGCAATGCAAATTTCAACACCATTGTGAATAGTTGCTGTGCCGAATGAAAAGGAACTATAGTCTGTCTCCATGCTGCCCACTGCATACCATTGTTTATACAGTACATGATCTGAGATGAGACATTAGCATATTAACACACTTTATGTTCTAGGGTATGTTCACAAAAAAACACAATGTAGAATGGAGAACTTTCAGACTGCTCAGGTGCCAACATTGGCCACAATTTCCTAAGATTATTCAGTTCATAATTGCACATGATAATCAACACAAAATTAAATATCCATATTGCCTAATTACATGTATATACTCTAATGGCATAATTAAGATACCCAATTTTACAATTAGAGTGTGGCATTACTTAGTAAACAGCTTTTCAAAGCTTTGTTTCACTCATTTTAAATTACTTCCAGAAAATACAAATTCATATGCAAGGTATGGTACACTGTAAGAACATTAAAAACTCTTTAATAATGCATATTCACAAGGGACGAAAATTAAGACTTAATAGGCATACTTTACCTGTGTCTTGATTTTTGAAAACTTAGCAGTACAACTTTAATGTTCTGTAACTATGGTTTATGTCTGGTTGTTTGAAATAGAGCTTTTGGTTTTGGCATTTATAGAGAAAAAAATTCCATGCTTTAGAATGGTATAATTGGTCAGAAATGTTTGCACATTTCATAAGTAAAGACAATATTATTTTTCATTATATTAAAAATATTTTTTGCAGGAAGTCAATGGACTGACCTGAGAATTGTCACTTCTATTTCTAAGCAGATGTGAATTCATAAGTATGCAAACACCTACCTTCTGTATTGTTCATTATTGTGTTCGGCGGCTCAGAAGATATTTTCAAAGATCAATGATTTTGCAACAGCCTTTTTTTGGTCTTGGAAATCTTGTCATTAACTTCACCAATATTTGCTTTTTATAGCATTTATCAACAGTAGTCATCTACAATAAAAAGTAGAAGCGTGCAACAAAATTTTCTTTTGATTCTAGATGCCAATAGGGGGTAAAAAGCTGTTCTCACAGGATTCTGCCTTACAAAGTAATATTTACAATGCTCAAGACATAGTCAAACTGAAACCAACACTCAGTCTTTGTCACCAATGTCCTTTCTGTACTCATTTTTTTCAGAATCTAAGATAATTAATAATTCCACAAATATTTATACTGGAGAAAATATTAATTCTCTGATGTCTTCTCTTGAAAGTAGCTGAATGTTTTAAAATCAAAGAAAAGTAATAATACCTTAGGCAAAAAAAAAAAAAAAGAAAAAAAGGTCTGGAAAGCATTGTCTGAAATAATAGATGTTTCAAACAAGCTGTGAGACTGACACAAGCACAGACACCAACATATAGATACCACTAGCGGATAAACTGTCACTAGAAGATTAATAAGATGTGTCTTTCCTCCAGCATAGCTTTTTGCACTGATTCCCACTAGATGACTTAGCTGAACTACCACACTTATTTTAGAAAAATACCAAGTATTGATTTTAAAATATTGGTTGAAGAGGCATTCACTGTGCCCTTAGGGAACTGGTTCCAGTGACTAGTTGTCCTCATTCTTAACTATTTTGTCTGCAGACATAATTTGATTTTACTTGGCTTTAGCTTGCATCCACTGCATTGTACCATAACATTTTGCCTGAGCTCACACAGTGTACAAGTGAACACAGGCATAGGGAAGTGTCTAGTAAGAAATGAGTCATATAAGGCCAAGCTGTGACTCCTGAGGGATCTTGCTTCAGCAGTGACTAACAAAGAACAACTTCATATTGCACACATTGTTTTAATCCATTCCTTATACCCTGTATTTATCTTTTATTATTCAATTTTTTTTGTCTGAAATGTGATACTATGTGATACCAAGTGATATCTTTCTGAAGTCTAAAAAGTTTTAATAACATTTTGATCAAAATTATAACTTCATTAAACAAGTGGATTGAGTTATTTTGACAAAATCATATGAAATGATCCTCTTGACACTCTTTTGATTGTTTGCCGAGCATTATTCAGCATTGAGCATATTATTTATCCTGTCAGATGTCTAGCTGCTTATTTAAGAATTAAGAACACATACCAAGAATAAAATGGATCTTCCCTTTCTCTTTTTAAAAATATAATCAGAAACAGTAATTTTATTGCAATTTCTGAAATTTTTCCTGGTTTCTCAGTCTTATTAGAAAGTAACACAAGGAGATTATAGGCATTACTTTAAAAGATCTAAGAATCAAATTATCCACAACACTAATTTACAGATAAAAAGATATAACAGGACCTACTTTAGGTACAGTTGGAAATTTAAAAAAATTAGTAATTACCATATGGAAGAAATATAACATCTGTCTTTTTCCCCAAATGCAGAAAAGTAGTATTTGTTAAATGTACACTTTTCTGCTTACAAATTGCATAGCAAACGAAACAAAAAAAATTCTTCCTCTCCCTTATCAAGTAAATTTAACCATTGTGGTCCAGAAGAAAATGATATCTAAGTATATGTCAGCAATGGAATCCTATTTTTCTTCATCTGAGGGGTTATCTATTATGTACCTTCCAACCGCTTTCAATAGTAAATGTATATAGATCAATAACCAGTGGCAGAAACTTTCAGTCCTGTTTTGCATCCTAGGTTTATTAAATGAACATAACTAGTGCTTTTTCCGTATTTATAATACAGAGTTCAGAAATGCTAGAGATGGAATTGCTGGTTAGCTTTTAGCAGTAACTGAGGCTTGCAGAAAAAGGCAGCTCTCCATAGGGCTGACAGGCTGACAGACTGTCACCATTTTCTTTCAATAACTGGTATAGGAAGAAAAAATGCAAATTCAGAATTGGGGGGCGGGGAGGGGAACCAGCTATCAGTCTTCTTGTTTAGAGATGTATATTTTCTTCTTCCTTCAGGTTCAGACAAGCCCTTGCTACCTCCAGACTTACTTTAAATTCCTTGGAAATTATGTAATAATGGCTTAAGTTCCCACAATTGCTGCAGTTTTAACTGCTCAGCAGATGATCAGCTCAGCTGAGCTGTTAAAAAGACTGTACAAAATTGTTAGATTTGCCCCCAACTGACCTGAACTTCACAGTTTCCTGTAAATATTATCATCAGACTGTAGCATAAGTTCCCACAGTGACAAATACTGATAGACTTATATGTGATCTTAAACAATGTTTTAATGGTTTGGGGTTTTCCCGAAGAAAGAATTGCTGTTGGCTGGGCTTCAGCCTTCCTCTGCACCCCCTAGCTGCTCAACAGAGAAGTGTGAAATGAGTTAAAATACCTTATGAAGATTGTCATGTAGGACATCAGTACGGTAAGTAGATTGCTTGGAAGGTCTTCTCTCTCCAACTGGCATCATGCCCAAAATTGAAGAAATCGTCTGAAATGTCTGGTAGACTGTCAGTCACTCACACTGTGAGTGTCTGTGTATAGACAAAAGTACATAAAAAGTATTCTGGCATATCAGCACATCCGAATTGATCACTTACCTGTTTGCTTTTTATGTTGCTCCTTGATTTGTTGTTGATCTTTTGCATGCATTTTTTGTTATTTTGTTATTGCTGTTATACCACAAATACCCAATACTCTGAAATGAAATTGTTGAAGGGTATGTATCAAAATGAGGGTAAGCAACACTAAGTCAAAGGAAGACACTAGTTGTCAACAGCTTATATTTCCTGTTTTTAAGGAGAAGGATAATGGGTATGTTAGAAAAGAATGAGACTTTTATTTACTATCTAAATAGGAATAAACTGCTTGTGAAAAGCAATCACAATTTAGGCATTCTGGTCATTACAGACTCTTTGAGACCAAAGATGGAGTGACTCCATATGGTGCGACTCATTATTCCAGATGATGGGCTCACTTGACTACCATGCTAGAATACAAAAAATGTCCCATTCTCCATGCTGTAAATGGAGCTGTAGCAGTAGATTATGCTTCAGAGTTTGAGTGGCCTCAGTGATAACATTTGAATCATCTCTTGTTAAGAAAAAAAGTGATCACTGAAGAAAGCAGCCATGCTTCTGGGGTAGCCTGGCTTATGAATAAATATAAAACAGCTAAATCCTGTCAGCTCGTTGCCAGCAGATACGCCATAGAAAGAGATCAGGCCATCAATCCCAGCCCTGACCTGATCACAGGACAGAAAGGGAAGCTGCACTCACTTCAGCATTTCCCTGCAGGAAGAGCCGTTGAACTTTGCACCACACGAATTCTACTTTCACACAAATTCTACTTTCTTCAAAACACTTTGACGGCAAGTTCTCTTTCTTCTGCCTCTGTCTGTTTCTTTTCAGCCCCTCATAACTATCCCTTCCTTACTGCAGGAGGTTCCTCTACATCCACCCTTTCTAACCCTGATTTTTATCCTGCTCCAGTCACGAAGAGCTAGGTTATTTTGAGCAGGGGACTTTTGGACAACATGGATCATCTTTACAGAGAATGTGGTGAGCATTGGGAACAGTAAGCTGTGGAAAAGTACAAGTAGACCAGCCATAACCAGTGTTGTCTCTGTCATGTGCTGGCCCAGAGTCCCCAAAATGGAATTTAACCCATAGCTTAAATAAGCACAGACAGGCTTTTCAACCTGTTCCATAATTATAAATACACTGAGAAGGCAAAGAAGGGATAAAAGATATGTGTACAGTCAGACAAATTCTGGCTATGGCAAGGAAAACAGCTGTACAGTTGCGGGGGGGACAGTACTGTTTAAAAAAAAAAGAAAATAAAAACAGAGATTAAAGTAGCAAACAGTTGAGTTGAGTTACAAATTACTAAGTAAAAGAAGTGATACCCATGACTACAAGATGTCACATTCCACTACTGAAATACTGCTCCATCATTGTATTTACTTTAGTACATAATATAAATCTTGAGAGCCATCTAAGGAATGAAATTAGTAAGAAAGGCTAATTCTCTTCTATCTTTTTATCTCTTTAACTCATACATATTTATTCAGGGTTTTGGTTTTTTTTCAAAGCAATCCAGTTAGTAGGTAGAATAGCCCACCTTTTTTTCCACAGAGAATTAGGTTTTCCCAAGCGATCCAAGCTCAACGGTCTCATGTCATGTACAGAGATTGTGAACCTGGTTGTAGTGACAGTTATGTTCTTAGGTTCAAACACAACAAAGTTCTTCAGGGCTGTTGCTGGGGATTCTTGGGTTTGGTTTTTTTCAGTTTGTTGGGGTTTTTTGTTTTTTGGTTTGGTTTTTTTTGTTGGTTTGGTTTTGGGTTTTTTTTGTCATAGGCCTGATATTGCCACAGAAAACAAACCAAACCAAAACACTCTTCTTTTTTTAAAATGATTATGCAAAATTCAAAGCTTCTTCCAGAAAAAAATATCTCTTCTGACAGTTGCACACACTCATCCAAGGGCAGAACATATCCCTCTGGGAAGGCATACATTTTCAGTAAGAAGAATTTATTTTGGAGAGAGGAAAAAGAATAAAAGCAGCCAAATTCCGAAGTGACAACTTACTAGTGGGGAAATTTGGTTAGAGAATATTTGCGATTCAAGATACCTAGCCTGGCTACTGCTATGTTGGCCTGACCTGAAAAGGAACGAAACCCTCTCTGAAGTGTTTGAAGCGCTGCTTACATTCTGCAAAACAGAGGATTTGGGGAGAAGTACAAGCACATTTAAAAATTCAGGACATGCAGCAAACAGGATATGCAATTTCATTGAAGAAGGTGTCGTTACCATGGTAAAATGCTAGAAAAAGACAAATCCTCTTCCTGCCCTACCTAGTAGTTTGCATTTATGTTTTTAAGAAATAAAACTGTTGTCACAATAATATGAGGTGCTCAAAGACTATAAAGGACACAGCTGGAAAAACAGAAAGTGAGCTCAAAACTAAGTTCCACTAATCTTCTCACTGAGCTAGTCAACTTTTACCCTAGCTGCTAGTAAGGAAAACTGATAACTCTAGTTTGGGTTGGGTTTTTTTCCCATGTTTAAAGATCTAAGAGGGCAAATACCTAAAACACAGTCTGGAAATTAGATTATCAGTTTTTCATAGGGTCTGCATTTTCATGCTTCTGTGAAGTGACCTGGCTATTGACTACTCCAGTTTAATAGCAATACTGATTATTAATAATCAGAATTGAAATACCATGCAAGGTATGCATGCTCTTAACTCAAACATCAACAATATATTACTCCCTCATTTCAGGATTATTTCATGTAATTGCCAGTTATATTAATTAAGGCAAAGTGTAGTTATTTTCTTGTGCATGGAAGCCTTTGAAATAGCTCCTACTTTCTTAAGTCTCATTCTCGGTTTTCTTAGTGGAAGAGCACCACTTTTAGTCCCAAAATTTTCAATTATAAAACCATCAACACTGTACCTAGAGGTAGACTTAAATATGGATTTAGTAATTGAAAAGTGTGGGGTGAGCATCCATAATGGGATTTTCAATGCTAAACCCATTTTCCACCCCCTTACTCCAGCAAGTGGACACTGAAAATGCATATAGGAGCATTTTATAGCCAGTGGAAAGAGGGATTTCTGTGGTCTTGCTAATGCTCTCCATTGACCGTATCATGAGCTTGGACACATCACCCAATCTTGTTAGGCTCCTACTTTTAAAAAAGGCCTGGACACATTTCAAGACCATCATCTGATGTAAATATGCTGGAATGTCTGGGCCCAGGTTAGCTCTGTAAGTCTCTCCCAGCAGTTGTCTGCATCTTTAGATCACTGAATACTTCTCAGTCTTGGCACGCTTGTTTGAAAAGTTTGTAAATGTATTTAGAAATGTATTACATAAAAGTGAATTTGGAAATCACTTGATATTGGTTAACAGGTCTTTTTTTTTTTCTTTTTTTTTTTTCTTTAGATCTTTTGCCAGCAGATCTTTTTCACTGAAGTGTATAATAGCGTGAGTGTGTGGGTTTACAGCAAGCACTCCAAGGCACCTGCAACCTTGTATGTGCTGACACTCCCACTGCTAACCAAACTATCCTGGCACATCCAGGTATCAAATCAACCCGTGGCTTCTGTATGTTCCAGCACATTTCCAGGTGTGAAATGCCGGATGAGTTACTGACCTGGATGTTTTATCTTTCACTTCCAGGCCTTGTTATTCTCTTGATGAATTGCTTACTTAGTGTCTAGAAAAAATAAAGCTATCAATATCAATGATAGCGTCAATGAACTGTGGCAAACTAAAGGATACATCAGATTAACAATCACTGCATGTCAGAGGCTTATGAGATGATGATGATGATTATCGGCATACATACTTACCTCAACAAAAAATATTGTAAATAATTAGAATAAAGGACAACTTTAAATTCTGTATAGCCTGCTTTATCCTTAGCAGAGAATTAAGAATAAAGTTATAGAGAAAAAAACAAGCTACTTTAATCATTTATGTTACACAGATGCAAGGTGAAACATAACTTAAACCTCACTGTGACATTCAAAGGGAACATGCATTTTAAATTACAGTATGTTAGATGTATAACATTATAAGACTCGGATTCAACCCTGATTAAAACAAAGTTCATCCAGCTGATGTTTAAAAAAGACCAAGTTAAGGAAAATGCCATGTTTTTACCAGTAAGATTATTTCTTTAATGTGGGAATTAATGCTATCTATACCCTACCAGAAGGCTTTTAGAGGTAGACATGCAATATAGTCTTCTTTAACTAAGAAATTAGCCCCATTTATGGGATAAATACATTTTTATTTCTGCTACTGATATGAAAAGGGAAGTTGTCTTTTTGACAACTTCCACTTATTCAATATACAAAAGATATTAAATGATTTCAAACTCTGTTCACAGGATTGTATAGTCACTTTCCAGTCAAATGAAACCGAAGTCTAAAGCACGTGTTAGCTCTCTCTTCACAGTAATTGGTCTAACCTCCCAAATGAAATTAAATTTAACTTTATTTTGATGACTCAAGTCTGAAAGGAAATAAGCATGCCCATATTCAAAGCTCCTATTTACCTTTCCCTTTGTCTTCTTAACAGAGACAATTTGGAGCTTTGTCTTAGCGATATAGATGCTAATTTTACTCTCTGGGAAAATCACAGCCTGTGACTCTATCAGACCACATAGAAAACTCCACTCCTACTTTCCCATTGTTGGCATCTAAGATAAATTTTTGTGAATAAGTTTCTTTTTTCTCTCTTTCTCTCTGACTTCTATACAATTCTTATTAGTAATGTCTTTCCTTCTTGGTATAGAGTAGAGAAAAATATATGAAGGCTAAAATGACAGTAGGAATCTGGAATAGCTGCTTTATCTCTGCAAAATAAATATATATCAGGTGACCCCTAGTAAACATACTAAAATTTTTTATCAAGAAATGTGCAACCTAGAGGTTACCAACACAAAAAAATATACACCTTTAGAATTTACTGCAGGATGATACCTTCTTCTGAAATTGCTTAATAGTAGTGAGATGCAGTCTCATGTCAGCAACGACCTTGCTGGCACACAGAACTGACATTGCACTTTCCCTTCTGGCCAAAGTTAATCCATAATTTATAGGCACCTATTGCTCATTTTACCCCAAGCACCACCTCCTCTTTTCATTAGACCCTTCAGATCCGCCAGGATAAAGTGCTAATGCAATTGATTTCTAACCCAGTTTGGTCAAAACAATCCGAGTTATGTGGCATTTAATCTGTTGAAACTGATGTCTGTCTGAATGAACTGGGTTAAGGAGCAATTACACAAGCAGTTGGGGCAACGGGTCTGGGCTGCAGTTCCTTAACTGGCTGACTGCTGGCTGCTGTAGTCCTGATACATCCCACCCTCCCCTTGTTCCTCTGTTGTCCCTTCCCCAGGCTCCTCTGGCCCTGACACAACTTGTTGAAGCTCCTAAATCTGCAGAAAACAGCCCAGTGCAGGATCAGCCAAAGACTAGAGCTGGTGAAAGCGAGGTGACGAGAAAAAGTAACCAAGAAGGAACATGAGAGAGAGGAGGTAAGGTTTCAGGAGGAAGCCAGGTTCTGGGAGCAGCAGATGTTGCTGGGGATAGGGACTTCCTCAGCCCGCCTGGAGGCATCTAGGACAGCAGAGGTGACTAACTGCAGTGTACACTCAAAGCACCTGCCCCTGCATTCCCTAATCTTGTTACTGCCCGATTAAGGGCTATCTTGGCAATAGTTTCCAGGAGGCCAAAAGTGGACTCCAAGTGAGCAAGAAACAGGACATACTTAGAGAAAGACTTGATGAGGTAGTGGACTATGCCAAAGAGGGACTTAGGTGCATCCAGAGCTTTGAAACCTGCTTTGCCAGAGATTTCAGCATGGAGTTCTGGAATAAAAGGAGGAACCTCCTGCCTGAGGTATTTTTAGCTTTGAACTCCCTCCTGAAGTTAGGGGAGGAGCAGATGTTTTCTCTTTTCCCCAGCTGGAGATTCCTGCCCCAGCCCACCTGTGACTGACTCAGTCTGTGGAGCAACTCTCTACCTCACCCCAAGGAAATTCAGCCAGGTTCATGACAACAGTCTGCACTATTTGAGCTAATCTCCTTTGTTGTGCCAGAAGAGAATTAGGGTGTGCATGTGTTGACAGCCCGAAGAAGGGTAGGGTTGAGCAGCTGCTGTGAACCAGAACTGGCACCCCTGGGCCCAAGGAGCAGAAAGAATCTGTCCTTGATGGTAGGTCCATAAACCAACTCCCTTCCCACAAAACACAGGAGGAGGAATGTATTATCCCTCTCATAATGATTACAAACCCTCACCTCAGAGTGGGGAGACAGAGTTTTAATACTTTTTCTGCACAGAAGAACTTGCATCCATGTGCTCTGGATGCCCGGTTTTCAGACTTCTGAGCATTTCAGAGCACGATACTTTGTCCATCTTTTTGCAATGAAATCTAAAGCAGGGTATAGAAACCCTTCCCACCCAGTGAAACTCATAGAATCTAGAGCTTGGCATATTCTCCCAGGATGGAAAATATCAAGATCCCAGGCCCTCTCCACCTCTCCAGCGAGCATTCACTGTTTAACTGAAACACAAATATCTTCCTACTGACTACCCCAAAAACATGCCCCGAGACAGTGGCTGTTTGACACAGCTCTCTTTCTGTCAGAACAAACACCTCATCGTTCGCTTGCTGAGATAAGCACTCAGGCAGAGCAGGAAATTAACTGCAGGATAATGCTGTAACCACAAAAGTAAAAGGGGTATTATACCGTCTGGTCTCACTTTAAATGAAGAGCAGAAATTAAGATTTGATCTGGGTCTGCTGACTGGATTAGGCCCTGCCAGCCAGCCATGCAGAACGATGTCTAATTTATATACCTCAAATATGTTTGAAACCTAAGCTAAAGATGCTCATGTGATGATGTTTTGGCAACTCCAGGGTATGAACAGTTGCAAACACTTAGAAGTGGAAGAAATATAAGTGACAGAAACTTCAGTACTTACAATAACCAACCTCTGCAGAGTTAAGTGACAGCCAAGTAGGTACTTTGGGGCTATATATTTTAGACTTAGCAAACTCACAAGGCACTTGAATACCTGGATCTATTTTGTATATCAAGGATCAAATTAAAAAAGTAGCCTCTGGTCTAAAGCATGTTTTGACCACCTCAGAGGATGGTGGTCATGCTACCCTCTAGTGCATGGTTTCAGGGAGGGCAGTGGTAAGGAGAGATCTGGGGGACGTTGCTGGTGCAGTTCATCCCGCAGGAGCACTGGCTGCACAGTTCTTGTCTGCCTCGGTCCTTTCGCCCCTCACGGCCAGCACTTGAAGCTGCAGTGACCAACACTGATCCCACCCTTTGGAGCTGGAGTTGTGTGTGAGCAGCTTGTTTACTAAACCTCCAGTCCTGGCTTACTTTCTACTGCCAGGAGTTTGGGGCCTGTTTTCCACCAGCATTCATTAACTTTAAGTTATCATGCAGTGTGCCAAGTTTCCATCAGCCCAGCAAAAACATTCTCAATTCCAAACCCTGTTTTCCCGATGGCAGCACTCTGTGCTGTAGACTTTCTGAGCTGTCTTGGCCAGAGATATCTGTTTATGCAGTTAAATTTTCCTAAGAAACTGATGGGAGCATACACACGTTAATAAAGCAGAAGATTAGAGCGGCCACTGGGGCTAGTGCTTTCTGAAGTCAAAACAATGGGGCGGGGGGAGAACTCCTGAACTTAAAAACACAGCCACAGAAAAAAACAAACTGCAAATATACAGAATTTTGGTCAGAGATGCCCAAGGCTTCTGGTCCTACAAATCCAAATCCTAATCCTAGCACTGTGATCCTGAAATTAGTTTGCTTTTCATGAGAATCGGTGAATCAAACCTCTTCAGGTATTACTCAGAGATGAAACAGGAATCAGCAGCAATAAACATAGGAAATAAAAATCTTGCCTGGCTGAAGACTGGAGATTTATTTTGGCAAACTTCAATCCTTCTCAGCATATTCTGTGAGCATGCAGGTATCCAACTCCCAGTACAATTAACTGAGTCCTTAATTCCTGTCCACTGAAGTAAACAGAGGTGAAGTCATCGATTCAGCTGGGTTCTCAGCTTGCCTCGGTCTACAGATTGCAAGGATGTGACCGTAATGACTAACTGTATTACTAATACCTGGTTGTTTCATTCGTGAAGGAAAAGCTGCTCAGTGGCTGTTCAGTGGGACAAGGTAACTGCTCTAAATAAAGCAGAATTTGATGACTGGTTTTGCTACACAGAGGAGATCTAGAAATCTGCAACCTGTTTTGAATAACACAGCACATTTACAGACATCCATCTTTTTGCAAAGGGAGCTGGAATCCTTTTATCAAATAGGAAGAACTAACATTTGAATAGGACTCAACAACAGAGTAATGAGAAATGATCAATGTGACAATGATTTTTAAAAAACTTTTAAAAGGGATGTAAGGAACTGTAGACAAGGAAATATTACGTTCATATTAGGAAAACTGGTAGAAGCTTGTAATAAAAATATCCCATAATCAATCAAAAGGTGATAAATATTTTATAATGCAGAAGAGTGGACACTACTTTTTCACAGGGAAGTCATACCTTATAAATTTACCAGAAATTTTGAAAGGTGGTCAAGAACAGGCAGATGTGGAAAATCCAGGTTATGTAGTGAGTGTAGATTTTCAAACAACTTTACAGTGTTTGTCTCCAAGAAACTAAACTGGCATTGTAGCACACAAGTTCCCCTCAAAACTTCAGTTCTGATCAAAGATCTGATCTACAAAGAGTAGAAATAATGAGTTGATTTTACAGGAAAAGATCAACAGGATTTGTCCTGAGGCTTGTGGTTTTTCAATATAATAATAAATGATCTAGAAAAGGAAGAAGATTGTAAGGCAGTGACATTTGCTGGTAATTCAAGGTTTTAAAAATGAATATTCATGCTACTTACTGGCTGGGTAATGAACTGTCAGGGGAAATGCAATGCTTATAAATGCAGGATCATAAAACAAAACCAGTCCTAACTAGATCTATACAGCGGTGACCTCTAGACTAAATATTACTACTGTAGAAAGAGATCTTGGAGTTAGCAAGTAAGTCTGTAAAAATCTGTTCAGTGCTTGGTACTGGTTACAAAGGTAAATAAAGAAAGTCTTAGAACAGAGAACAAAAGTGAAATCATTATTATGCTATTATTATAAATCTATGATAGTTTGTCATTTTGATTATTATTTTCTGTCCTGATGACATTCATATCAAAAGAATACCGTGGCAGAAGAACAGGTACAGAGACAACAATTATAATCAAAAGTACAGATTTTCTTCCATGTCAGTAGAGGTTAAGTAGACTAGAACTTGTAAGTTTGGAAGAGAGAAGACTCAAAGGATTATGCTAGAAGTCACTGGTGATAATCAGAAGTGGGAGAAGATGAACATGGTGTAATTATTCAGAAGTTTATAGACAAAACTAAGGGGCAAGAAATGAAGTTATCAGACACTAGTTTGGAAGCAAAAAGGAAGAGGTGTGCATTCAGTGTGCGTAACTAATTATGCCATAGAATTCACTAGGAAGATTGGTATAGAAGTCAAAATCTGAAAGGGTTAAAAAGCAAAAGAAAAAAAAAATTATAGGAAAGCAATGCATCCATGGCCTTAAATTACAAAAATACAACTGGTAGTTCAGGAAATGTACAGATTGCAGAAGGCTGGAAGAAAAGGCAAAGGAAGTATCACAGCATGACGCTTTTTCCCGAGGCATCCAGTGCTCTCCCTGGAGAGAGACAAGGTACTTCACTCTGACCCACCACTGGATGTTCTAACATTATATGCTTAATTGTATCATGTCAAATCTCTGAGCTTCTGTGGGAATCCCATAAAAAATTATTTTCTCCTGAGAATAAAACCAAACTTTGAAATCAGAATAAATGACTCAAGTTTGAACACTTTTTCTTGAATTTCTAATGCAGTCTACATTCAGATAGGTTTATTTCCACTGAAGGCAGCTGGAATATTTCAATGCAGATGTCATAATTCTCCCTTAGTATTTCTATCACACATAGGTACACAATGCTTTAAATAATAATGAACGTTTTGAAGATGTGAATTGCTTTTAATGGCATACAAATACTGAAATAATCTTACAAGACACTGACCTCTGAATTGGGTGATCCAATATGGGGGTCTTTGATAACAGTGTAAGAAGAAAAGACAAACTGAGCTGTAGAAAATACTAGCTGTAATAATGTCTGTTAAACCTTTGCACACAATTCTCAGAATCTTTTGAAGTTCATCAGTTTTCTCGGGACGGAGGAGGCAGATAGTCCTCCTGAAAGGCCAGACATGCCTGGGAAGGCTCTCCCTGGGGCCCTTTACAAGTTAGAGACAAAATTCTCATTGGTTGCTGTGGGACCCAACATTGTTAACTTATTAGGAAGGGATGGGCTTTCTAACGATTGATTTAAAGACAGGGAAGTGGAATATGCAGGTGTTTATATTTCACCCTTAGTTCTGAGCAACTATTACCATAACATTTTACTACATTGCTTTCTTATTACTACGTGTAGGCAGAACTACAGCATGCCTCAAATGGTACGACGCTTTCCCACAAAAAATTAGCATCACTCTTTTTCTTATATGGGAGCTTTGCCACTGGTTACTGTGCTGATTAGTCTGCTGTGCACATTCTGTACACTGCATTTACTAACCAAGGAGTAATATTTAGGCTAGATGGTTTACTAGAATTATTGCTTCAGTCATATACCATCAGATCTATCAGATCTGTAAAGAGGCCACCCCATATGGATGCGTTCTCATGAAGTCTGTATAGGAGAGCAGACTACACTTTTTCAATGTTAGCTTTCTGTTACAAGAATCAGACTTGAAGAGATTATACTAAATAACCTCTATCCAACTTCCTACCTAACCAAGACTTGATAACAAAGAAAAATCACACAAAATGAAACCTCCTTTTTACCATTTGAGTGAGAACCGCTTAGTCTCTGGGCCAGGCTAATGCCTTTCACACTGACAAATGTGGAGAGAAACCTCAACCCGGTCTTGTATCCAGCCCTATCACTCAGTGCCCATTGTGCGATGCACTTTTCCTAGCACCCCATGAGCCCACCACCACTTTGCAAGACTTCTTCGTGAACCCTGGAATCTCATGCCCCAACCAGTAAAGCACTGCACACAGCAACATCTGAATCAGCTGAAATCAGTAAAGGTAGTTGGTGTCTGTTTGCCAAGGTATTGCTGTAGGGACTTCATGAGTGGTGTTGAAGGAGCTGATCCTTTGAGTTCACAGAAGAAACTTTGTAAGGATTTTGGAAAAGATTTATTATCGTGCAAAGTCATCTATGTCCCATTAAAAAAAAAAAAAGATGATTGGCTGAAAATAATACTCCTTCTGACTTCATTTCTATTCTCATGATAAGATATAGTATATTATACTGATCAGTGGTTTTAGATGCAATAGACTTTACTTAGGTCTTTTGCATGAGAGAGAGAATTATCCTATACGAAATTGTAAAGACCATGTGAATTGGATGGGATCTGCTAATATTACTGTATAGTGAATGTAGCCACTACCTTAGAACTTTCCGGTATTTCTTTACAGAGATACAAAAGCTTGAACTGAATGCATCATAAGGAACGAAATGCATTCCAAACTAGGTAGGTAAATACTTTATGACCCCAGAAAAGACACGTAATTCATCAACAGTCCTTCTTTGCAGAATCTTATTAAACATACAGCTATTTACAAAGTACTAAATCATACATATTATACAAAGGCATAGTGATTTAGAAGACACTGAGGAATGCTCAGCCAAGACAATAACTCTCATTTGGCAAAAGTAATGGGGAATTCAGATTAGGGTTTTTCAAATGTTATTCCTGCAGACAGGCTAAACTGTGAGTACGATGTATTATGTAAGCAAGCAGATATCCAAAAGCCATATGAACTGCAGAAGGGCAAACAGAGAAAAAGTGGACTTGTATTAGGGGGCTGATCAACAGCTTCTAGCAGCTCTTACTGCAGCTGGTTAAATTGTGATTCCTGGCAGCCCTCTCCACCTCTTTGCTGCATGTTAAAATGGCTGTTTCTGTTCAGACCAGGCTCTCGCTCTTTGTGCTTATAATCTAGTAGGTGTGACCAAGTTCAGCAGAATTACTCTGTTCTCTACTGGGGACCTTGACATAGTGGATTGGCCATCATGCAGATTACATGCTGGAGAGTAACTCTTATTTTAGGACAAAGAAATAAAGAGAAAAAAAAAAGCCATAAGACAGTCAACAGCCTGCACACATCTTCTGTTTACTGTTAGATGTGCCAGTAGCTATAAACACAAATTCATGCAACTGTTCTAGTCCATCTCTCTGCCTGTCCTCTCCATTCCTCTCCAGGCTGTCTCTTTAAAAAAACTTCTGTGTTTCTCTGGCTTTGTGAACTAGGGCAACTTTCCCAGAGGGTGGTGCTTTCCCAGACTTGTTTACCTGTCTGGGGAATTTGCATTAAACTCTCTCTCCAGTGAACTGGAAATATAATACATAGTACAGCATTGGAAAAAAATAATTCCTTTTCTTTTTTTAGTATTTGCTGTTGTTCTAGCATCTAAGACATCTCAGTATAATAGTTTTTGAAGTTTCTGGGCTTCCAAGGCCTCCAATCTGACACAAAGTATTACTATTTAATATAGGTAGTATAGAAACACTTAAAGGCTGAGGAGAATTGGATGAGAGTTTCTGTCTCACTACCCACTACTATCTGCTCTTTGGTGAGGAAGCAAGTGATGCAGCCAGTGGACTAAATGCATACACAAATGAAGACCTAAAGCATAGCAGAAATCTGCAGAAGGAACAATATTAAAAGAGATCATATTATTACAGCTAACATACGTCTGTAAATCTTGGGGAAAAAATACAGTATTGTTAATTTTTCCACTGATTCTCTTAGTCAGATCCAGCCTAAACAAGTTCTGTCTAAAATGTGAAATATATGTCCAAACTTCGCCACAGTCTCAGAGAGAAATACAGTCTGTCCTACTTTCCAGGATTGTCTCACGTATAGCTACATAAATTCATTAGGTACCTCCCTTCTTAGCTTGAAAACTTCTGAGGTATTTACCTTTAGTCTCCCACATATACTCAGAAGGGGAAAAATGGATGCTTATCTCCTACCTACACCTCTCATTTAATGGGTTAGTTGGATTGCTACTTGAACTCAGTTAAAAGTCCCTGGAGAAGACTGAAATGTTAATTGTGGCCAGGGCTACAACTAACCACATCTGATGCTATGGTAGCACTGGGAGCATAATTGTTCAGTTGGTAGAATATTCACCCAGGAAGTGAGAGAACTGGAATTTACTTCTTAATTAGCCCAAGGGAGTAAACACACATCTCCAGCACACTAGTGGCTAGGTACCAAGCAACAGGATGACTTGGAGAAGATCACATCTGGGGAAAGTAAGCCACTGGGCAGGCAGGAGTGCCAGGGCTAGAAGAAGAGCAGATTGGAGGTGTCCCTGCTGCAGCACATGTGTCCACACCCTCAGTTTGGAGCGGCAGGGCTGGGAATCCAGCCCCCCACTTCCAACACTGCTTTTGTTCAGTAGGCAGTGACAGTTTAATATAAAACACCTACACATTTCAAGACACAGCCGCATAATACCAGTTCTACCCTGATCACTGTTTTAGCATCTGGCACAAGCATTTTTCGTCTGTTCTTGGTAATATAGGGAGCAAGGAGACAAAATGGCTAAAGGTCTAAGTTACCTCCATCAAATTCAATAGCAGAGCTCCAATTACGGTGAGATCAGCAATCAAACTTAAATGACGAAGTCAGGCCCACAATATAATTTAATGGCAAAAGTGAGATTAGAATAGAGAAACTGCTGGCAGGATTTACACACAGACAAACCACTCATGCTTCTGAGACATAACTTCACTTAAGTAAAACTTTGATCAATTAAAATGACACAGAACAACTGGGACCGTTACAGCCATATTTCTAAAGATTCTCAAAAAATACTTGCTGGATTTGTTAGAGGCCACAGGCTTGAAACATGGTTAGGATGCTCTACAAAGTGCCGAATGTTCAATTAATCCTGAAACACCAATGTCATCAGAATACCATTTCTTTTGTTTTGCCTATTATGTCTGACTGCAGCCATCTCCTACCACTAATGTAAGGTCTGTGTTACAGGTGGTCACTTCAGATTTCTCCTCAGACAGGGAGCAGCACAACCTTGATTTTTTTAGTGTGTCACAGGCACCTTCTATACTATGTAAATGGCAGAAAAAATGAGGTGGAATCCTCTTACCTGCTTTTATATTTGAATTTTATACTTAATATAAATATGAACAATCCTACACTCATTATTACCACTGCATTTCAGAGATAGTGTTTTTCAGACCTGGATCCAACCACATAAAGAACTTTTGCACCT
Source organism: Limosa lapponica baueri (assembly GCA_002844005.1). NCBI lineage: Eukaryota > Metazoa > Chordata > Aves > Charadriiformes > Scolopacidae > Limosa > Limosa lapponica. The sequence continues at coordinate 2,507,308 of KZ505647.1, read as the reverse complement.
AAAGAAATATCAGGAAAGAACAGGGCATGCAAATCCAAAGCTCTGGATCCCAGAACCTGCTGCAGCAGCATCCTCTATTGAAGTCAGGCAACAAGATGAGCATTCTTGATCACAAGACAGGGAGAAAGCAGGATTGTGGTACTCTAGATGACATTGGTTTTGCAGCTGAGTATCTTTGAGGATCCTTGAAGATCCAGAGAAGCGTAAGTTTAGCTGCAGAGTCACAGCTCCTGTATGGATGCAGGACTCCATGCAACAAGCACATACCTCCTGTGGAAATGAAGCTGCAGCACCGGTGCTGACACTGACCTGTGAACACCTCAGCCATCAGCACTGTGGCTGGGAAGCGGGGAGGCAGGAGTGGATGCACAAATCCTCACACAGGCAGTCTAAATCTTGTTGTTTAGTATAAAATAGAGGAGTCAAAACCCAGGATGCCTTTTTTCCATATGAGTGACTAACCACTGGACTCTAAAGCCAGGTTTGTGCGGCCCACTGACTTGTGAAATTGCATGGTCCAGCTCCAGCAGAAGGGTCGGTGAGCACTTTGTGTGTCTCCTCGCTGCTCCCCTCATCATCCTCTGCCTGTGTGTGGCTGAGGGAACCTCACGTTTCCCTGGGAGGTGGCAGATATGTATGTGAATTCTTTCAGGCTGAGAAGCAAAATTAATTAAGTGCTTCCTTTGCAACTGCTATAATAACCCAGGCTGTTATGGAAGAAGGTCTTTGTCCAGTCAATAACTTTCAGAAGAAAAGCGTGAACCCTGCTCCATTACTTAAGGGAATGGTTTCAAGTTTCCACTTGAAAACTGGGGGGAGGGGAGCAAGCGGCAGATCTCAAATAGACAGAAGCACTTTTTGGTAGACATGCATTGAGCACCTCAGCTTAATATATATACCTGAGTTCTATAATGACCCTGAGCAGGTCTCTGCACAGCCTACAAGATTTGGGGTTCCATGTGAAGTCTCTGTTTCTCCAGGCCTGTACAGGAAGGAAAAGAAATTAACTGAGACTTTTGGGTTTCACTCTAAACTTTGGACTCTGAACAGCAAAGTGCTGTGTTGCCTCATTTATAAATAACTACCTACTTTCTTCAACTGAGCTCTGTCCTCTTCTAGTGGATATCAAATACAGTGTTTGAAACACTGGTGTTTTAGAGAATCGAGACGGAGATAAGAATATAATTTATGGCAATTAACATGATAAAGTTTGCCACATTTTCACTTTGTGAGAGATAGGGAGGGAGAAAATACAGCCAGATTACCGGCAGTGCCCTTTTCCTTGGCAGGGGCCAGTTGAAGGAAGCAGGATGTGCCACAATGATATGGTGATTTGTAGGTATAAAGTCATGCTTGGGCATTGTTTGTGAACAGCATATTTTAAAAGCAGGTAGCCTTAAATAAAGCTCAATAAATAGTAGGCTGCTGTTTGAATCAGGAAGCCACAACCAGCAATTTTCTGCTCTTCCAGCTGACTCTTGAGAGCCGCTAATCACAACAGAAAAACTGATAGGAGAATCATCTTTTCCAAATGACTTTGCACTATTGACTTGGAATACATTGTCTCAACAACTCTTCTTCCTATTAAACTCAGGCTGTTTGATGATGCAGTAAATCCAGATTAGGGATTTTAGTACCTTGTTCTAAAAATATCTCGGCCACAGAATTAAAAAACCCTCTAATATAGCCTGAACTCAATCCACTGCAAATTTGTTTTAAAAAAAATAAATCCCAGGGTTCTTTTGGGGCTGTCAGGTTTTATGCAGAATCAGGTATTGTCTGTCACCCCACTCTAACTTTGTGCCAGATCAGGTAGCATCTTGTATCACCTGCAGCTGCCAGAAACCCAGCATAGAAGCAGAAAGTCAACATAATTTGTTTGTTGAGTGCTCTGGGTAATTCAGGATAGATGTGACCATTTGTCCATACTTAATCTGTATCCTATTTGTACTGCTGGGTCACATAGTAAAGCAGAGACTCTGTAAGAGTTATCATGAAAGCAAAATCTTATTTGCCAAGCAAGGGAATGGAAAGGAAACACAGGAACATAAACAAAACAGAAATTAATTATAAAACCTACAGGAACTTAGTGATGCTAGAGACATCTTTATAAATATGTGCACTCAGTGAGACTGCACTTAATATGCATCTGGTGCATACACTCATAGCCACTACCTGTAGGCAGAGAAGGTCCAGTCAGTCAGTCTTGCCATGCATGGATGTCATGACTGCCTGACACAGCATGTCTGGCACAGGACCGACTACATGCTGTCTCTGAGGATCTTCTCAGAATAGAAACCCAGGCCTTTGCACCCAGGAGATACCACTTGGAGGGCACAGTGTGAAATACCTGCATGATTTGCCCTTCACATATGTGTATGTGTGTGGAGAGATGTGCTATTTCACTAATTTCAGCTTGGAGGAACAACACCCTCTCCTCCCTTAAAAAAAGGGGGATAAATTGAGGGGGAAAAAAAACCAAAACCCAACACATTTTCATAGTTATAAACCTTTTAATATTGACTGTGCACTGGTAGAATGAATGTGTTTTTCCTTATCCTATGTAGCTGGCTTTTTTAAAATTCTTTGAAGTCTTGGTCCATCTGTTCAAAAAATCCCTTCATTTTCTCATTAGGCTTCTCATAGTGGCAGGACAATACTTTATCTCCTTCATCTTTTTCCTCCTCTCTCTCCACAAAAACATATCCTAGGACCTGTCTTATGATTCGAGAAGCCAATCCATTACTCCAGTGCTCTGGTGTAGTTTCTAACGTGCACAACTTGGAAAGTGCCTTAGGCTGGCACGCTACTGGATCTGTTCCCTTCTAGATGAAGCAAATTAAAGCGAGACAAACTTCAATGCCCTGCTGCTGTGGCTTCTGATCACTCCTGTATTCACAGAAAAAAAAATAAATGAAAAAGTTGCTTGTGGGTAAACTGAGCAGAGAATATATATTGAAGGGCATTAGTGAAGCCAGTAAAAGTAACCCACTCAAAGAAAATAGATTTTTTCCAGTGTGCTGTATTCATTTGAGGTTAGTGGTTAAATACAGAAGATTTATATCAGAGTTTCCACTTAATAAAAGTATTTGTGTGGATGATCTCTGTTTAGTTACTCTTAGTAGGGATTTTGCAAAATGTAATTTTCAAAAAAGCAGCAGGCTATCTTATTGAGACTATTATCAAAAGTTCATGAAATCAGGGAGTGTTAGTTGTGATTCAACATAAATGGCATTCTTGATTTCTTATGTTTTTCTAGGCTGGAAGAGGAATGCATTACTAGAGAAACTGATACATCTCCTGTTTCAAGGGCACAAATTGAGTTTATGACCTGAATATGCTGTACACGTAGAAAATAAGCAACTATACAATCCCATCACATGGTAGATGCGATAACTTACAGGAAATATGAAACTGGAGAAATCTTATTGTTCTGCTGTAATACATTTATTATGGAGTCATTAGAAGAGGCCAGACTGAACACAGGAGAGAAAGAAGAGTAGTCATGCAGACATCTCTTTTAGATTCATAGGAATTACTCGCAGGTACCAATGCCTGAGGTGTTCATCCCTGCCTGTCAGGTGGAGCTGCAGCGTCCACACTCTTATCAGCACCACAGTGCTTCCTCTCTCTTCCAAGGGAGCCAGGCTGTTAACTTGGGCCCCTTATAAAGCCTTTCATTGCCCATACTGTCCTCAATCAGTTCCTTTCCTTTCCACCCCTCCCGGGTTCCTGCCTTGTCACACAGCTCCTGGCTGTCACCTCTGCATTTGTCTGCAACAGCAATTAATTATTTAATAGCAAGTGAAATTATGGATTTGATAAAGGTAACAATGTAAATAAATCAAATATCTTTTTGGCAGAACACCACACAATATTATGAACAATAAACTAGAATTCTGTAACGTCAACAGGGCACACAGTAAATAGATTAGAACCCAGCAGGTCTTGAAATGCTAGTAATGGGGCAATTGTTGAGTAAAGTCCCACGGGGACAATCTTTGACCCTGACTTTAATTTACATTGTAATTAATGAATTAAAGGAGGAAAGGGGAAAAAAAAAATCACAAACCCAAAAAACACCAAAACCAGATGTCACCACAGACAGCTTGCTGTTGGCACAAATGCCAGAGGAATGGTGAAAAAAAAAAAAGTGAAATGGCTGGTTTACTGACATTGTTTTATTTACTTGCTTAAGTAATAATATGACGTGTGTCACGATCAAAAGTAAAGTCATGTATTTAATCACAAGGAGTAATGACTGTTCTCCCAGGACTCAGGGAGAGGAACCCAGAGGAGGGGACTTCTGGATTTCAGAGTCCCTGGTGGATTAGACTTCCCCAAGTGATGGTGGCACCACAAAGGACAATGGAGCTCATTAGCATATAAACAAGGGGATAGTGGTTTGAAGTCGGAAGATTTCTCTGTGGTATGCTGAGTTGAATCAGAGCTATCTGACATGAAGCAGGAATTAATACACAGCAAATCAGGGGCCTTTGTTAAGTATGAGGTCAGCGAACAGACCCTTCTCATCTTAACATATATTAATTTATGGGGGGGGGGGGAGGAAATTACCCTTACTAAAGATTTATTCATCCCGAGGGGATCAGTGGAGCATATAAGGAATACTAACTATGTTTCTAGTTATTATTTTAATAAGAAATTTGCGAGCAAATATCAACATTTTTGTAGATAATTCAATGTTTTCCAAACTCAAAATTTAAAAATGTCAACTGTTTAAAAATTTGCATTCCCATGTTTTTCTTTTCCCTCTCCCCTTCACCAGTGAATGAATGATGCTCGGCGGTTTCACTCCATTTCTAGTCCTGTTTTGGTTTTTTCCCTTCTCTCACTGTTATTCTCAGAAATTCCTCAGTTTTGAACATTTTACAGAGTAATTCAAGGAAAACTGAAGGTCTCTGCTCTGGCAGGCCCTGGCTGTTTTCCCCAAGCACGGCTCCAAACCAGCTGCCAAGACCTACGCTGGGTAAAGGCAGCCAGACGCCCACAGTCCCAGCAACACCCCCTCCCTCCCCTCCGCACCCTCTCTGCTGGTGGCCGGGGGGAGTTTAGCAGAGGAGCAACTCCTGCAGCCCACCACCACCTGCATTTTTCCCCAAGGAAGAGGGATCTGGAAGTTTTATGGGGTGATCCGAAGTGGCCAGAGCAGTTTGGAAAATCTGGGCATTTCCATTGCTCTCCTTTTCCCTGTTTTCAATGAAGTGTTACATGGCAAATGTAAATTGTCTTGAACAGAAAAAAAAAATAGGAACCTTGCACATGTCTGTAGAGTGAAATCCAGACTCTGATGAAAGGACCACCAATTAATGAAATGATTGTTACAAACCAGGACTTAATCATGTTCTCATGGGTTACAGAAAAATCACAGTGCTGTCTTTAGACAGTTTGCTGATATTCAGTATGGAAAATTGTCTTTAAAGGATGGTGGGAATGCAGGGCCTACAATTAGAGACATTTAAGAGTAGTTTTATCAACAGCTGGATTAAGAATCTGTGACAGAAAAATCACTCCAATCCTTTCAAATTGCTATGTACTTAATAATAAGACCAAGCATTTAAACAGAGAAAAGATATCATAGAAAGAGTTTTCTTAAACTAGTAAAATCTGAGGTTGAGGAATGCGGAAGGTGTTTTATATAGATTTTTGTGGTTTTTAGCTGGGTGGCCAAAGTATACTACATTAATTTTAAGTCTGCACTTACAGACTGCAGCAGAGTGGAGAGTAAACAATTAGGTTTGTTTGCTCTCTGAATTGTGATACTCTGAGTCTTTCATTGATTTAAAGGTATGTTATGTTGATCATATTTTACTCTTTGACAGCACCTGCCAATCCAAGATATCAAATGCTTTAAAGTAATTAAGCAGTGAAACCCACAGACCCTTCCTCCTTCTTTAAGCCGGATGCAGTAATGCTGAAAATAAAAATACTTGACACATAACTAATGAAAAAAAATACATGCTAAAGAAAAAGAAATATTACAAAATAAAAATCTTTTGCTGTGATAGGTGTTAGGAATCCTATTTTGCATATAGAGGAATAAAACAGTAGAGAAGTTGACAGTCAGAGCCAGTTAGCAGCAATGCAACACATAAAAGCCACAGCCACTCTAGCAGTAATCATACCCAGGACCCAGATTTTGAGAGGTGCCCAGTACCCCCCAGTAACTCCTGCGCTTCTTCAAGTAAACACCCAAATAAAAACAACTGGACTTGTAGTTCATACAAAAAGCTGTTTGCTAGTTCCCTTCTTTAGCTTCCAAACAAGGTTCCTCCCAGTCAGAGATTACAGGATATGAAAGGCTTGTTTCTGCTGTGATGGTAATGGGAAAATGTGGTAAGGAAAGGCTGAGAGAGAGCGTATGTTGCTCCAGGCAAAGCTAATGAGGGGGCCACTCATTAGCACAGTAGCCTTCCCTGTCATAAATCTGCCCCTGATTTGTTAATGTTTGCTAATATGTAGTTTACTGTAATAAATTAGAATAAATTGTACTAGCTAAATTGCCTGTGAAGTTGCAGTTTCCCTTTGCAAGACTGGAGCTGCCTCTTTGGTTCATTTGCTTGCTCCGTTCCGTCCTGCTCTGCTCTGCTCGTCTCCCGCCGACTCCAGCTCCCGCTCACAGACCCGCTCACACCCGGGAGCAAAACGAAATCACAGCCGTTGAGTTGCACTTGATTTCATGCTGAAATCATGCAAAACCAAACACATTATTTTTAGAGAAGGCAATGAATTAAGTTATCCAAATGAGGTTTCTAAGAAGACTCCAGCCAACCTGGGCCGAGATTTGGAGTACATGGGTGCAGGTTGAGACATTAAGCCAAGACAGTACTGATCACAAGTACCTCATAGTCTTTTACCACTGAGTACAGTAAAATGCTGATACCCATTTGCTAGATCCATATGCTGCCATCAAGGCTGCTGACCACACAGAATCTATTTGGATGCACAGAAAAATTACACAGTTGCTCTTTAAGTGGTTCCTTTTCTTAGGATGAAGTTCAACATTGCAGACAATAGCATAAGGAAGAGATCCACTACTTTCTGCCATTGGCTGTGAATTCCCTTACACCACTGACACTTAAGTGTTGCTTGTGAGCAGGTTCAAGAAGCTAAACAAGAAGAAAATGTTGCGGTTTTTTTCCACAGGTTTAACATGCTCCTGACCCACAAAGCTCATTTAAGAGGCAAACAACTCACTCAAGTCAGCCAAAACACCAGTGATTATGCAAGAGAAGCATAAGGAGCATAAATTGAGGGACAACAGGGTTTTCTGTAAAGCAATATTGTACCCTCAAAAATCCTACATATTATTTAAATCGCCTGAAATTAGTAACATATTAATTTAAATATAATTAACAGAATCCAGATGCAGTATCACAGAATCACAGAATGGTTGAGGTTGGAAGGGACCTCTGAAACTCATTGGGTCCAACCCTCCTGCTCAAGTAGGGCCACCTAGAGCCAGTTGAACAGGACCATGTCTCCAAGGATGGAGATTCCACAGTGTCCCTGGACAACCTCTGTCAGTGTTGTGTCACCCTCACAGTAAAAAAGTGTTTCCTCCTGCGTTTCAGCGTGTCTGCCCGTTGCCTCTTGTCCTGTCACTGGGCACCACTGAAAAGAGCCAGACTCCCTCTTCTTTGTACCTTCCCTTCAGATATTTGTACAAATTGATGGAACCTCCTTGAGCCTTCTCTTCTCCAGACTGAACAGTCCCAGCTCTCTCAGCATTCACCCATGTGAGAGATGCTCATAAAATTCTGTAAGGAAATTTTTCTATATTCCTTTTCCTGTGAGGTCAGGTAATGGAAGACAGGATGCAGTGTGCGTTAAAATCTATCATTTTGATCATACTGAGATGTCAATGGGACATCTATATGCTTAACTTCCCTTTAGAATAATTTGGTATCTTGTCTATGTAATCAACGGAGTCTAAAGAGTGATTCATCCCATCCTAAAGTAACTGTCTAAAACAGGTCAGATGAACCACACTCTAAAATTGCCTACTTCAATAAAGTAGTGTAGTTATTTACACTGATGGAGACAAAACTTGGACAAAATTAATGTCTCCTGTAAGTTACACAGAACTCTAAAGTAGAATTTGTTAAAACATATAATAAAAATACAACCGATGTGCTTATTCTGCATAGAAGATATGCAGGGGGTATTCTGAGGTGCTAAATTAGTGTCATGGTCCCTAAAAATAACTTTAAAACAATTTTTTAAAAAAACTGTTCTCTGCTGCAGAAATCTCATGTCTTTGGCATAGCAAGATTTGAAGGTTTTGATCTTTGAAAATAGGCCTCATAAAAAAGATTTCTCTGGCAAACAAATTTACTACGAATGCACTATAATTTGGTTAACGGTAAAATATTACAAATGTTGGCCTAGACCATAAAGACATTTTTATCAGTCCCGCTTTCTGGGGTCATTTATGAAGGACAGAAGACAGGAAAATTGGCATTGCAAGGAAGGTACTCACTGTATTGGATAGTAATCACCTAGCAGTGTACTGGACAGATTTAGTTTTGGTACACTACTGCGTTCTTTTTTCTTTAACGAATGGACTCTGGTTTGTCTGAAACTTTTGTAACTTTTTGCAGATGAAAGAAGCATATATAGCGGGAGAAAGGAGGAATTGTGGATGAGCTTCAGAGGGGCTTTGATAGGGTACAGATTCAGCTTCCTTTTAATCATCTGGATATCATCTGGACAATCTGCTTCTTCACAAAAGAAAACAAACACTAGACATTTTTGGCACAAGATTTAAGTTGGCTGGTATTAAACAGCAGCTGTAGATCAAGTCCCTCTGTAGTAACCCTCCCCTTCAATAGAGATTCTAATTTTAAATATTTAGGTTTCCATGTAGATGAGACTGTGTATTTCTGGAGACACACTCATGCATTTGTTTATAGAAAAGGGGTTGAGATGAAATTAGGTGTGTTTTATTATTTGAAGACTTATTATACTTTGCCTGTCAGGAGAAGTTTAGCACTGTAATTAATGTTTCCATGAATTAAACACAAGAGTCTAGTACATACAGTGACAGTATTTTAAGTAAAATATATGGTTGCTCTATCATCTGTTTAACAGACTTTGTCAGTTCATATTTCATGTTCATTTTGAATATTAGTGAATCTCTGGTTGTTCTTCCTTTAAAATATCATTATTGCATTGCATGGGAAATACATGTAAATGTATATTACTACAAAGAACAAGAAAGTCTTTTCAATATTCTCCATATACTCAGAATATTTGACATGAAGCCTAGGCTCTGATATGAATCTGGGTTTGCACCTTTAAGTGTGTTTCTTTGGTCCTGGAAATAATTCCAAGCATTGAACACACTGATTGTTGAAACAATTGCTTTATACATTCTATTTCCCTTCAAAAAACTGCAATATTTAAAATATTTTTGCCAGTTTACAAGGGTATAACCCAATAGCCTTATGGACAAATATGCTTTACTGGAAGATCTGAGTTCAGATTTTCAAAATTCTAAGGCTCTGAAAGGAAGAGAAAAAGTTATCAAGACAGGTCAGTGCCTATTTGCTCTCATTATTGTCAGTAAGGGCTTTGGCACATGAGAAATCTTTAAAAATCCAGGTACTTCTGTACACATTGAAATGAGAAATGCTAGATGTTGCGAAAATCCATCCAATAAAGTGAGTGATCTTTCAATCCAGTTTCTTATGACAGGGCACACTAATCAAAATGATAAATACAGCTTGTTTTACTCTCACTTGGTGTTCCATTAACTGCCAGCCAACTGGATATTGGGTTCTTGAAGAGTTCGTGACTTAAGTGCTTCTCTGACATTGGATCTCAAGTAACTAGGAAACTGAACTTACTAAATTTTTTCTTCAAGTGAAGAGGGCTGGAATCAGACATTATCTTTCAATATTCTGAAAGAAAACAGTGCAGCAGCTGAAACCAAAAGGAATGCAGGGGAGCCCTCAAGCAGCATCCAGTACGAAATGCATACAGAGGATGTCTTGAGAGGTTCTACCCTTCAGAAGCTAACCACAATGTTATTTCCTTGATAGACGATAAGTAAAGAAGCATAGTAATGGTGTGCAGGGAGATAGGGTCATGCTGACAGAGGGAGATGGATTTTAGGAGAGACAAGAGCAGCAGAAATATGGTAGATTACAGACGAGAAATTAAGATGGAAAACCAATACAGAATATGAGGAGAGGTTTTTTTTATTTTACCTTTTCAACATTTTTTTCAACGGTTTAAGTCCTTTACTCCAGTTCACAACGCAGAGAGTGCAGAAACAGCCAGAGCTGACTCATCAAAACTGCACTGCCTCCTGAGATGGAGAATACAGGACTAGCTTCACTGTTTATTAGGGTTGTACCAAACAGCAGGTAGGATGTTCAGAGATGAAGATAAAGTCTGTTTTATTCAGGCAGGAGGAACTACTACCTTTGGGGTTTTTTAAGACTTTCATTTTCAGAGTAAATGACGTGTGTGACACAAGAACAATTTCAGTTATGATATACTCCATGTTTCCAAAGCCAGTTTCTGAAAGTATTCATCACTTCCTGATAACCAGATTTGCCACATATATTTATCTCTTTTTCACTATTGAAGCTATTAACTGACTATACCCACATTAAATTAAAAAGCTATGAAAGATTAACACACCACTTACTTTCAAATGTAAGCTTAATTGAACATATGTTTTGACCTAGAGAGGAGCTTGTTTGTTTACCTGTAATGACACAATATGCATGTGTTGAGATTGCCATGTAAATGGATTGGGCAAGTGAAGCAAACAGTCTTAACTGTTGAATTTGGTCTCTGATATTTCTGACCTTTCATTATATCAGTGACAGCAATATAGGCTCATCAGCGGTACAGAGTCAAGTGAACTTATTCCAAGAAAACATAGTAATGAAAACTGGAAAATAATAGAGAAATACATGAATATTTCAGAACAGATAATAGAAATAATTTCTTTTCATAATTTTCTCCCTAAATTCTTTTTTATTCTACATTCTAATTACTTTTCAAGGCCAGTGATTTAACTCTCCCCATTTTAATCAGGAGAAACATAAAAGCTCTATGATGAAAAAAATGAATTGGGTAGCTATTTACCTCTTTGTCATTCCTACCAGTGGAACTTCTATGTCAAAATAATGTGTTGCTTGAATTCCTGACTAGTTTTCCGTAACTAGCCCACAGGGGTATTTCGTATATGCAGAACATTACTCACACTGTATGTAATTTAATCTTTAATGCAACAGACTTTTCCAAACAACAGTTTATAAACACGAGCCATTCTGTTATTACTCCAAGGGCAAAGAACCAGATTTTGCTCTAAATTGTACTGGGAACTCTTTTCCTCTTTTGAAATGTGTGGAGTCATTATAAATTTGCACCAGAGAACCTGAAAGTAGAGTTTTTTCCACTGTACAGCATAACTCAAGCTGCAGTATGGACACGATCCATGAGTCACACATGTTGAAGTTAGTATACGTGCAGGCACAGCACACAGCTGCCACGGCTACCTGTGATACACCCTGACATCATGCTGCCAGTGGAGGTAACTAACAAGAAAAGCTGTGGTGCCCCATGCCTGGATCGTACAAGACTTGTGGATATATACATACACAACTATGCATCTGCAGCAATTTGATGGAAAGAAGAGAAAGTTCAGGTCACCAATTTCTCAAGAGCCTAAACATTTGATTCTATGAAAATTTGTTTGAGGACTAGGAAACTAGGGACTGAGTAAGTCTATGTTCAGCTGTGTGCAAGGGAATAGACTTTATGGGCCAGGCGGTCCTTCTCCATCATATGTTCCTTGTATGAGAATGAAGGCTATAGAAGTGGTTTGAATAACTCTTTTAAGATATTACTTTAACTGTAATTTAGGTTTCTACTTTCAGTGAGTTGCTTTGAATCACACCCAAGCTAGATACTTCAAACAGTCAAAAATCAGCTCTGCAAAACCCCGGGGGTCTCTTTTTGAATGAAAAAGATAACAAATCTCAGACTTTTTATGGTTGAAAAGACTCATCCACACCATAACCAAATACTGTTGACACTAGAATAATTATTTTTGTTCTGTTACAGTAGCAATAGTGGAAGAGTTATAGTATATGGACCTCAAATTTATTACCATAAAGTTCATTTAGATGACAGAAAGTAGTTAAAAACTTTTATAATTGGACTACTTTAACACACCACCTGTTGCTATGGCAATTGCAGCAGAATAATAGAAAATGGGAAAATTACCCAATACTGAGAGTTTAACTGCAACTGATTTGCCTGATGCTAGGTGGAATGAACACAGCAGAACACTACTATTACACATTGCTCATAAATTGACACGTTCTAGCCACAAAGTTCAACAAGAACGCCTTTGCAATCATTTATTAAATTCAAACCTGTGTTCTACATTCATGCTACATACGCAAGTGTGTGGACCAGTAGATGAAAGATGGAGCTGTATGTATTTCAGAGGTGTTTATTTTGGACTCCTAGTCTGGGTCTGTGGACTGAATGCCCATTAAACAAATGGAGCCTTCTGGGCACATTCCTGCAATACATCTGCAATGTGAACTAAAGCAGGGAAAGTGGGGACAAAAGTGCACTCCTTATGATTAATGGAAAACTAGTCACCAAAATCAATGAAGTCTAGCTCCATATCATGGCAACATCAACGGTATGAGTTTCAACAAGGGCAAGTGCTAGGTTCTGCACTTGGGCCACAATAACCCCAAGCAGCGCTTCAGGCTTGGGGAAATGTGGCTGGAAAGCTGCCTGGAAGAAAGAGACCCAGGGGTTCTAATTGACAAGCAGCTGAATATGAGCCAGCAGTGTGCCCAGGTGGCCAAGAAAGCCAATGGCATCCTGGCTTGTATTAGAAATAGCGTGACCAGCAGAAGTAGGGAGGTGATTGTGCCCCTGTACTCAGCACTGGTGAGGCCACACCTCGAGTATTGTGTCCAGTTTTGGGCACCTCAATACAAGAGAGATATCAAGGTGCTGGAGCGAGTGCAGAGGAGGGCAACGAAGCTGGTGAAGGGCCTGGAAAACAAATCATATGAAGAGCAGTTGAAGGAGCTGGGACTGTTTAGTATGAGGAAGAGGAGGCTGAGGGGAGACCTCATCATTCTCTACAACTACTTGAAAGGACACTGTAGAGAAGTTGGTGCTGGTCTCTTCTCACAGGTAATTAATGACAGAACAAGAGGGAATGGCTTCAAGCTCCAACAGGGTAGGTTTAGACTGAACATTAGGAAAGAATTTTTCACAGAAAGAGGGGTTGGTCATTAGAATAGGCTGCCCAGGGAGGTGGTTGAGTCACCATCCCTGGATGTGTTTCAGAGCTGTTTAGATGTGGTGTTGGGGGATTTGGTATAGGGGAGAACTTTGTAGAGTAGGGTAGATGGTTGGACTCGATGATCCCAAGGGTCTTTTCCAACCTAGACGATTCTATGATTCTATGATTCTATTTTCCCTGTTGACTGTAGTGAGAGTTTGACATGATAAGCATATTGCAACTTTCTAAACTGATGAAGGCAAATGGCACGTTCTCCATCTCAGAAGATGAGGATGCTGTCTAACAGCACCTAACAGCATTGCCCTGTGTGAGTTCTCCCATATCACTAAATGTAAACTACTCCCTCAGCCTGTCTCTTTGTTACATTCCAAATGGTCGCTCTCCTCTTCATCTGTTTTCTGGAAACTTAGTGGCATATAACCTGCTGGTCCTCTGTCTCAGTCAAAACTGATAGAAGGTTCAAAAATGGTAGGGGTGATCTGACAGACAAAAATGCAGAAGGACTCCTCAGTCCTCTAAATTTAATTTCTTTGGGAAAGCATAGGATAAAGCATCAAAAACATTACCAAAAACACAGCAGAAACCTCAAAAAAGTAACTACTTCAAACAAGAAACACCCAATGTTTTATAAGCTTTGCAGTCAAACCTGGGCTGCCTCACCCAGTGTGTGAGAGCAATGGGGCACTGCAGACTTTTTTTTAGCTGGAGCCACTAGCTGTTAAGCAAAGATCTTTCTTTCAAACCATTCACTTCCATTTTGGTTTTAAGTTACACGGCGAATAGAGCTAAAAGAACAGAGCTGAAGCAAAGAGGCACTAAATTCTGCAAAGGAACAAACCAGAAAAAGGCATTCCTTTGTTTTCTTATATTCACACAAATGGAAATCTGAAAAGTGAAAATGCTAGTGGTACTTCAAAAGTATTGAGTATCTTGGGCAATTTAAATCCTTAGAGATTACTGCAGAGAAAGATATTTCCACAGAGTTATTCTCTGCCAGTATCAGAAATTCCCCTTTATTAAACAAGTTCAAATAACAGCTCAGTGTTTCCAAACTTAAAGAAAATGTGAAGTGTTATGTTTTCCACAGAGAAAAAGAGACAGTATTTTCTTTTCTGGAATAAGTCATTTTACATTAAGTGAAGCAAGAAAACCAGAAAAATATAAAAAATTTAAAATTGCCAGTTCCATCTGAGAACTGCAGCTACACCCAGAGAGAGCAAAGTCCTGGAAACATACCCTGCATGGAAAATGGAATCGTTACTGCTGTATGTTACAGTTTCATATACCACAGTAAAGGCGCTTCTCTCTTTTTCCTCTGGAATTAGAAAATATTTTACTGCATGACCCAAAAGTTTCACTGTATTTGGTTTTCCTGAACTTCTGTCAGCAGCAGTTCATATTCTAGAAGATGATAGAGAAAGTATCTCTTATAAACACATCATATATCTAAGAATAAAGTATTATGGATCAGTCTGGAAGTGATGACATTAACAAATATTATTATTATTGAATGAGATGACTTCTTGATCTATCTGTGAAAATAACTCAAATTGTTTCAATCAAGGATCAAACTTTCCTTTCTCAGCTTCCAGTTTGAAGTTATTGCTGGTGAAGGAGTGAGGATAAAGGAACACAAGACAGAGACAGTCTGACTGCAAATGTCTTGGCTAGGGTGGTACAATTCCATATTGTGGAAAGCAAAACAAAGATAGAAAAAAATGACCTGTATTAAAAGTATGCAAACCAGAACTCCATTATATCTAAATGTCATATTAAGAATTTAGAAAGCAGCAATGTATCCAGTGATGAGGTCACTGATAGACTTGATCCAGGGTTTTTAGATCTTTAGGATTTTTTGATGATTTTCAGAAAATATCATACAGTTTCAGATCTTTCTTGAGAGAGAAAATAAAGTTTTAACTAAAAGCTTCTAAAGAGGAGATTTTCAGCATGGAGTTTTTTATCAAGACAAGCGTAAAGAAGATAGCAGAGCAGCCTGTAGCTACAAGAGGTAAGTATAACATAAGAGCTCTGGATTTAAGTTCCTGAGCTGCTTATACAAATTTGAGCAGCTGCACCACGAGGGGCTGAGAGATGTGACTGAGTGTTCAGTGATCCTGTGGTTAAGACATCCATGGGGTTGCGCGAAGAACTAGTTGTGCAAAGCATGACCATGAATGATATTCTTCTACATCACTGTGTTACAGGCCAGACTATCCTGTGGTGGGTCTCTTGCCTTTGGTTTTGACCAGACGTGCCACCTGGTCGATACATACCAGTTTTTGTATTTTCCAATAAAGCAAGTTTCACTGGAAAATTCCCAAGCAGCTCACATCAAAATGGGCTCTTTTTTGTCAGGCCAGATGAGTCACTCCACCACCTGGTAACCCTTCCCACACTTTTTGGCAGGTAGCACTTGGTATGAATGCCAACGGACATCATCCCAAACCCAGAAGCAGCTCACCGTAAACTCAAGCAGGCAGCAAGGGGACTCCCACGAATCAAGACAGCAGCTGGGAATATTCTCATTACTGGAGGAGAGAGGTCTGTAGAGAAGCAGCCCGTGATCACAGCATCAAGCTTCAGCAGATGCCTACACAGGTGCTAAGGTAGATGTACTGGGCTGAAAGCAAACTGGGGGAAAATTATGTTCCCTGTGTAGAAATCAGATTCCAGTTAGACAGCGAGACATGGAAAGCTATGAGTGCAGTGCTCAGAAGAAAAAACAAAAACGGGCTGTGATAATGTATCTTCTCAGGTACTGCAATTACCTATGAGAAATCAACGCATCCTTCAGGCAATTAATTATGCAGTGTAAAAGCAGACAGATACACAAGAACAGAACATAGGCAAAGCGTTAGTCCTGATGTACACAATCCCTGTAGGACAGCTAGAACTGCGCTGCCTGAAGCTGCATTAGCACTGCATGAAAACCCAAGGCCATGTTCTCTGGAAAGAGATGAGTTAGTGGGATGCGTGGTCTCATCACCAGTAACCATCACAAAGGAAACACTGCGCGCTGCAAGACTGAGAACAATTCATGTTACTGAGATGCTAGCGTTATGCTCCAAGGATAAGGAACCACTCACTAACAACATTACTAATGACAGAGATACACATCAAAGCATGCCTTCTGGACACAAGTAGTCTTCCAGCTCTATAATACCGAAAATATATGCAAAATGCAATATCTTTATTTCTCTTTTGAGACTGTTGAGAATGGCAGACAGTAGAAAAGTTCATCCTCCAAAGCTAGCCATGTCTCAAAGAGCAAACACCTCAGGAAGTTAGTCCCTATTATAGACAAAGCTACAAAATGTAGTTTTTTTTTAAAAAGGGCAGGGATAAAGCAGTAGCTTCAGAGCATTTGAACGTCAGCACAAATGCATTCATCATATGTGGAGAAAGAGCTATGTCTGAGATGAGATAGCAGAATGGCTACTTCACAAGCAGAAATGTTAAATCAAGCATATGTAGATCTAAGAAAAAAAAATTCATAGTCCAGCAATCAACAGAACCAGAAGATCTGTAATAAATCTCTTCACTATTAAAAGTTGCAGAAATGACAAGATAGCAACAGATTAGTACACCATTTCCTGGGAAGTGGACTGAATGGAGGGCAAAACTAAGATCACAGTCAAAAATGTCTGTGATGCAAAGCCTATCAACTGGTTGCTCTGACTGTGTTGAGACCACTAACACCATGCTGATCAGGAGTTTCTTAGTGTTTCTATGCACTTCCCTATCACCATTCCTACTTGTACGGTCTGATTCTCAGCTTACGTACAAATTCGGGCAGAGCCTCTCTTTTTGATCTTTGAAAGATGTGTAGCAGACCTGACTTGTTGAGACAACAGGCCTCCATGCCCCGCGGTAGAACACAAATCAGTCAGTGTCAATTGGGAACTTAAGCACAAATTACCATCTAATAGGTGCTTTGAAAGCAAATGAAGATAGAGTTGTAAGACATCCTAGAGCGTCACAGCAGTTATCAACCATACAAGGAGGGACCTCAGAAAAGGATGCATCAAAAAACAATGTTTTGTTTCACGCTCTTGCAGAAGAATGAATGACAGAATAAAAAAGCAGTAAATTATAAGGGAGACGATAACGATCCAAAGATCCAAGGCCAATGTACTCAGGTCAGCAGATCTGGATACAGCCCTCAAGAAATGGGAGAATTTGAAAGCCGGAGCTGCACTGGAACAGAGAACATGGGAGAGACGTGGCAGGCTGCCCTGCAGTAGGCAAGGCATGCAATGAAATGTTATCAGTCATCAGTCTTCTCATATGTAGTTAGGCCAAGACCAGGATCTGAACTTAACAAGAATCTCAACGATCAGTGACATGCAACGCTTCAGATTTTTCTGCAAGACCTGCAAACAGCATCAGGAGCAAGCTGGAGGCCACAATAAATAGAACCCAAACAAGCACATAGAAAAGACTAGTAAAACCATGATGGCATGAAGGGAAAGGATGGCTTCCCATAATATCTGCACACTGCTAATGTCTGGCCCCAGCAAGTCAAGAAAGACTTGCACAGAGAACAGAGTAGATACTAAAGGAACTTATATGTACAACTCAGAGGGATACAGCCTGTAACTGTTCATTAGTTGCTCCTTAAGCTCTGGAGAGGGGTTCCCTTACTGCAAAGTTGTTCAAGAAGTATATGCTGAGCTCATACTAACTCAGTGGGGATAAGTTATAAACAGTATGCAATAAGAACTGTTTAGATATTCTCTGAAAAAGTATCATTATTAAGATGTGCATTCTCCAAAAACAGCATCTTGGAAACATCTCCAGTCCAGACCTCATACTCCATGTCAGTGCTAAAAGAGGATATTCTCTAGGTCTGTCCATGAATTCTCCAGACATTTCTGATGGTCATGCTGGAGGGAGCCAGCCCTTTTCCTTCTTCATCCAGAGGTGAAAACAAATAGCGTGAGAGCATCCCTTATTAAAACAGAGTAAAATATTTATGTACGTATCAGGATTTACATTACATTGAAGCAGATTTACAGCAACCAAATGAGGAAATCAATGAAGGGAGTGCTGACATACAGGGAAATGGTTAAGAAACTCATCACTAGTTTTTCAAATGTTGGCTGCAGATGTTTGTCTACAAGTAACTATATTCTTTAAGAATCTCTGAATCCTTGCCTGATGAATTAGCTGCTTGCAAAATAAGTAACTGTTCTCAGCATGCAGCTCCAAGCAGTGCGCAGCGTGCACTAGGGAATGCCAGCAATCAAAACCCAGGCAGGATTTTGATACCGGTAGTCTTCGGATTAGGAATTTAATTTTAATTTATGGTACCTGACTGCTTCTGTGGGCCTAAGTCACTTATTCAAAGGTATATTTAAAGTCATTGGCAGAGTCAGAAACTGAGTTTTGCCTTATATACTAGAAATCTGTGCTGAGGCCATTCTTATGTGACTGAATGGAAGCTAAATTTACCAGGTTCATAATCTAGAAAATATATGTGGAACAGTGTCTTTGCTTATCTTAAAGCAGAGAGAAACTGTCTTTGCCTTTTTTTCTGAGAGTGACCTTGTTCTATACATCACTTTTAAGTATGGTTTTTTTTTTAGGATTTTGGGAGACAGAAAAGAAAGGAGGGAGAGAGGGAGAGAGGAAGGGAGCAAATTTTCAAAATTACTTTGCAAATACGGAAAAATTCTGTACATAGAATTTTGTACAGAAAATTCTGCACATAAAATTTTTATCAACTTGTAACACCAATTTTGTCTGAGGCTAAAACAGTCTTTTATGCTTATGTAAGGGAGAGAACTCAGACCTATTGGATCTGTCTACAGATATCCATGTTTTTTCCATTCTTTTATGTCTCTTTACTCTGCGGAAGCTCCTGCCTTTGGATAACACCAAGTTTTAGAGAAAGCAAGCAGAAGGAGGGGAAGCCCATCTGCTAGCCACAGGCGCTTCCCCTGCTGACCTTACATATTTCCAAGTTGGAAATCCAAGGAAGAGTTGATGTCTGCTTCAAAGCCTGAGGCACAGATAACTTCGCTTCCACTCTACCTGGCTGCAACCCAGAGCTGACGGGGGTCTTAGCATGTGGCAGCCAGCTTGTGTGGCCACGCTGCAGGTACTACACTGGGCACAGTGAAGAACAGGCTCTAAACCGGACCCTAGCTTTCCTCGTTCCTGTGAATCCAAGAATCACAAAACACCTACCTATGTCTAAACAGAAACAAAGCACAACCTTCTGTTGTTACTGAAATTTGACAGGATTATTCCAGAAATGAACTTACACCTCCACAGGCTACATGATTCCCAGAGAGCACCATCAGTCACTGCACTGAAATACCTGATTTATTATACACAGGTATGAGGTAATTACTACATATTTATTACTTATTATTTTGTGTTTATTTTGGAGAGGCAATAGACTATCTGTAATTAGGTTTGCATCCATTACAAAGCCCTTTTTAAAGCTGTTTTATACTTTTGACTTGCCTTGGCTTGAAAATCACCACATTTATTCTGCAGGCAACAGGGAATGGGTCTTGTTTACTTTGAAAAAAATATGTTCTCGTGCTTCAGTTACTGAATTTCAACTCAGAAACAGCAAAGGAAGTTACTTTTCTCAATTATTTCATTAAGAAGGAGAAAAGTAAGTTTGATGTAGGATTGCATCTATTTTGTTCATCTTTGGCAAGTTTCCTATGAAATCACTGGCTCTAAAGGACATGGGCCTTAGTCCAGCTGTGAGTTCCATCCTCTCAAAAGTCTGAGCATTCACAAAGCCTGCATGAAGCAAATAAGCACCTGCCTGGTCATAATCCATCCTCTGGACTCAGGGACTTATGATGTTTTCCATTTGTTTCCCAGGCGGCATCTTCTGTCAGATCAATAGGATATTCGGTCATGAAACAAACTACCTTTAGTTTGAACTGAAGCACTGCAAGTTCCTTACTGGAACCCATTGTTGCATGTGAATTGGCTTTTTTGTTTTGTTTTGTTTTGTTTTTAAATAAAAGATTCTATTACCAAAAGTTTGTGTGCTCTTTTCTCATTATTTAAATGCAAAACCTTGTTCCGTAAAACAAGGTCCTCCCCCTTCAGTGGTAGAATGGTGGAAAATAAAACATTTGATTAATACATTCCTTGGCAATTTTCCACCAGCACAATCAGACATATGATTGTTTTTCATAAGAATGATCTTTTCCCTCAATAATTCTTACTTGAGGTTCCCTTTAAACCTATCAGGGTCAAGCCCTTGCAGTCCTCAAATGCAATTGGTTTTATCATGCCTCCCTTCAGTATGTAAATACGAGTGGGGGGGGTGGGGTGCTATTCCATTTTGCTCTATTCCTTAAGGAGAAAAAAGGGTTTTTACACGTTTACAATTTTTAACAATCCTAACAGTGACAATCATCCCATTGACTTCAAAATTTTTCTGGGTCTAATTTCTTCATTCTATTTCATTTCAATATTTTGTAGTCATCCTAAATTAATTTAAAATTGAAATAACGTCTAAAGAGAAGTGTTAAAAGATCATTTTATTTATTTTTTTCATTCTTAGGCAATAAACATCTTGAGACTTCACAACAGGTCTCTCATTTGTTTAGTTAAAACACATCTTTATCACCTCTTTCAGCTGACGAGAAAAGGTGCAAACATTTCGCCATACTAAAAGCTTTTTAGTGTGCCGAGCTCAGATGAATAAATAGACTTGAAGCTGCCACCAGCGATGGTCTGAAAAAGTAATTACCAAGGGACATTCTAGAAGGATTAGTGCCCTCTAATATGCTGATTAATCAGCTTTTAAATAGTAAAGATCCTTGAGTAAGTCTTTCCAAGTAAAAGGAATGTCTTTACTTGCTGGTATACGGTAATGGTATTTGAAAATTCAGCAGTGATTAATACCTGCAGTGTGTGTAATTGTACAAACACAACTATTTTCAGAAAGGAAAAAGTCCTTAGTAACACATTTATTGTCCACCTGGACTTTGTGACTGAACACTTTATTTAGGGCTTTTCTTATTCCCCCATGGAGTTAAATGAGAACGCAGCCGGGAGCCTGTCGCCCCCTACGACATCCCCATGGGTCGCGACAGCACCTGGGATCCTCACAAGCCGTCGTGTCCCTCCGTGGCACGTTAATGAGGGCATTGAGTATCTGAAATTGCCTCGCACTTTGCCAAAGTAAGTGCTAATAGGCGTGCTCTTTCGAGTTCTAATTAGTACTATGCATTGGAAATGGCTGCTGAAAGCTTCTTGTGATCTCCCAGTCGAAGGCAACCTCAAAAAGCAAATAAATAGCAGATAAGTACCTTTTTAAAAGCCCAGTTATAATTATTGTTCAATGTAACACAGGAATACTCTGCCTTTTTCTTACAAGTAAACATAATTATTTGCACAGGCTTCTTAACTTTTAAGTGGCTTGTCACACCCACGTCTTTATATGAATTTAATGAAAGGAAAATGTCAAAATGTCCTGTTGGGTGAAGCAGGATTGAGTCTTTTGTCTGTGCTGCGTGGTAAACTCAGAAGTGCCCTTCCCTGATATTCCAGTTGTACACCTACTTTTGTGTTGATTTTCTTGCCTTTTAAGTATTCTCATTTATTGCAATCTTAATTTCAGAGTGCAATTCACTATATATACTGATTTAATTTTTATACAATTAATCTCCTTCAGAAAACATGCCCACAGCTCTCACGTCTTTGTGTGACTTTAGATACGGGAGTAGTCTGCTGGTATTAAAAGACCACTCACACTTCTAGTATCAAGCACGTGTGTAACTGCTTACAGAACAGAGGCCTAAAATACCTCAGCTCTATTTCTAATACCTCTAGGTCGCATTTATTATTTGCTGTCCTTTGTTGTGTTTATATTCTTTACCAATTACAAATATTTTAAAAAAAAAAAACCAAAATGCCTTTTGCCTATTCCTTGAAACGACAAATGAAAACGAATACCAGCCTTGACATCCTACAGGACATTTCTCTCCAGTGTGTCTCCAGATCCCTTGTTGATCTTTCCTGACGTTTCCAGCTGGTATGATGGATCAAGTAACAAATAAATAAATAAAATCAGTTTCATGATGCAGTGTATTGAGTGCTCTACTTCAGTTCCTAGAATGGACCAAATACCTTCCCAGAATAATTCGCCAAACCCATGGCAGCTGTAGGACTGCATTTATGGTCGCTGTTAGACACTATGAGGTAGCACTGTACCATGCGACAGAAGAGTATCTTTCTGATAGGAAGAAATGCCCGGCCTTTCCTCTCATGGGGAGAAATGCCAGCTTTTTTTAAAGTCATGCAATAAAGCTGCTATTAGCTCCAGTGTTATCCCCCTTACTTGATGCTTATTTACTGCAAGTATGGCAATAACACACATTCCAAGCTTAGCATCAAAGAGACTCAAAATTGCATTTGTGTAACAATTTGGTAAGTGCGAAAGAGTGAAGCAAGGGTTCCATATTTGGGAATTTCTAAAGCCTCGGAAAAGAGGATGTTTCTATCAGCACTGCAAGTCACAGAAACCTGTGGGGTGCGGCAGGATTTGCAGGTTTTCCTGCCAGGCTGTTGAGCCTGAGGCTGCCACAGATAGTCTCAGCTGAAGGCAGCACCAGCTGTGCTCGGAACTGACTGTGCTCCTCCTGACAAAAATGCATGCATCACATGAAGTTAAATATCATCTGCGCAGAAAGTTGAAGTACATATAAAATATACTTCTGTGTATATGTATAAATATGTGTGTGTTTGTGTGTATGAATTTACATATGCAATAAAAAAATGGGGGTCTGAGCATTAACTGCATGTAATTCCAATTCAGAAAGCAGGATAAAAAATGTGCATTAAAGAACTGTAGCACACATGCAAACTTTGTGGCTTTAGACAAGCTTCTACAGCACTAGAAATGGAAGAACGTAAAGTACAAGCACTGATGCATGCTGTCTGGTTCACTTTCAATTTTTTTCCATTTTTGAGCCCCTATACAATTTTACTGGCAATATGAACATCTGTCAGGATTATGAAAATGAGCTTGTTTTTCTTGTACTGCAGGTTCCACCATCATTAATAGCAGACCTGAGCATTACTGGAGTAAATGGAAGTGCAAGCAGATCAGGTGTGAATACACAATTACATTCTCATAAACTGGACAGTATGATGTTTAATGCTATCTTTAGTATCTTATATTAGTTTTGTTTGAGCTACAGATAGATCAGATCTGATCCAGCATAAAGTTAAACCGGCAGAGAGAGGCAACATTTAAGCACATTTTCAAGAACAAAGATACCTATGGGAAAAAAAAGCTGATTTCACTTGAAGAGGCAGAGTGAAGATTCGTCATTTCAAGGGACTGTGCCATTTCTAATCTCAGTGCCCAAAAACTGGATTTACCACCAAATCAAATGAGATTCTTCAAGTCACAATTTTTTTTGATATGTTGTTTTCATCAGTAACAACAAGTTAAGGTGCAACCAGGACCCCTAATGCCTTGCCTCTCGTTCCCTGGCCATATCATGGCACCTGGCATGATACTTGCAGGGGCCAAATGACAAACAAAACGAATGCACAGAGCCAGGTTAAAAATAACTCCCCCCAAAAAATCATGATCTGGCTTCCTGTAAGGCACCACAAGCATCTGTGCTCACAGCGTGGAAAGGGTGGTAGGGGCAGGTCTGAGCAGGCAGCGTGTTTGATGGGAACATCTGAAGCCACTGCTGCTTGAGAAAACGGTGTGAGGAACCGTTCACAGGGATACCCTCTTTGCACTGCACTCCCTCTTCCTCCCCACTTGAAAAGTTGTCCGTGGGTATGGAAAGGTACTCGCGCCCAGGCTAAAGACTACTCAGGCACCTCTGATTTGATGAAGTAGTGCTAGACACAGCTTTGGGCTGTGGATGGTTACCCAACACTTGCAGTTCACGAAGGGGTCCTAGTCGGGAAGGGTTCTCATCATACACCCCATCAGGCTTTCCCTTTTGTGTCCAAACCTT
This sequence comes from Limosa lapponica baueri, assembly GCA_002844005.1. Lineage (NCBI taxonomy): Eukaryota > Metazoa > Chordata > Aves > Charadriiformes > Scolopacidae > Limosa > Limosa lapponica. The sequence continues at coordinate 2,483,017 of KZ505647.1, read as the reverse complement.
CTTCTTAAATACATGCTGGAGTGGTTTTCTGAATCAGGGCTTTTTACAATAGTCTATTAAGGCTCTGGAGATCAGTGTGTGCCACTAAATAAAGACGGCAACAAAGGGCTATTTGCACTTGCAAAGTAGTAAGTAGAAGCTTCTTTGGCAGACTTATTCATCTGTGTGAACTGCTCTAACATTTTATAATTAAATATATACTTAATTTAAAAACATCTCTTTAAGAAAATAAATTAGAGAATGAAGTATTGGAAAGCACTAGAGTAAGCTTAAGAGACTTAGAATGCAAAAGAATTCAGACAGCTATACCCAAAAATTAAAAAAAGTCATACCACTTGATATTTAACCGTTGCCATTTCTCAGACGATGACGTACATTCAAAAGCCATGTCAGAGATTATGGTTTTAGTTTTAACTTTAATGCCCTTTTCTTGTTGATTTTATTTTACCATAATTTATGGTTTATTTTTTATGACATGCGGCCATATATATGTGTAAAAAGCACATCTATTTATAATTTATATACAAACTGAAATATACACAAGGCTAAGTTTCTTGGATAGATCTCTTTTGACACTATTTTTAAATTGTATTATTTCTAACAAGATGCAAGTCCAAGGGTTTAACGTTGCCCTGGGAGAATTAGTCTCTGAGGAACACATTGCTCACAGCTGTGGTGCAATATCCATCACTGAAAATTTCAGCACTTTTAATTCCTTCTCAGTGACATCAATGGGATAACTGAAATATTACTCACATGTGGTACTCAGTGAGTGTGTGCATGATTTTATTAAAATTCTAGGAAAGTAGTTTTGTGTTTGTCATCATCAGTTTTTTTCTAACAAAAAATCCGAATGAAGAATATTAGTGTGGATAACGTGATGCATTAGTGGGGGATTTTTTTTCATTATGATTAAAATAAGTTGCAATTTCCCCAAAGTTTAAAATGATCAGTAAACCTCTTCCTGTTTACTTTAGTTTCTAGCTTTTTTTTTTTTCTCCCAAAACACTGGGAAATTATTACTGTATAAGTAGCTTGGCCAAGCTTATGGAGACTTTTCTGATTATAAATCACTCAAAGGATAACTCAGCTATTGAGCACCTGCAATTTGATGAAAGCCACAGTTTCTCAATCACTGCTGCCAGACTTGTGCCCAGCCTGATCATGTGGCAGTACCACTTGGATTTTGGCACCAAGGCATTTGATAACCCACATTGTGGCACTGTGTCTCCTTATCCACCTAGGATGTGGTAGGACACGGACTCTGCTGTTGGTTTCTCTCTAGAAGGTTGCTTTTTCTACTGCTAGGGCCAGTACAGTCCAGAGTTATTTGCCGTGTAGCACTGCTAAAACATCATACCCTTTTATTCTATTTATTTCCTCTCCATAAGCTGCAACAGCAATCAAGAACAGAACTGCAAGGAGAGTCCCCAGACCAGAAGTTTCTTGTTTGGAGATGACAGCACACAACCAGAGAAGTATTTCAAGATTCAACACGTGCAACTGTCTGCGCCGCTAAATAGTTCCTTTGCTAGATCTGAGAGTGTCGAGAGGCCCGAGAGAGGGAGCGATAACTTGAGAGGAGATGACTAGGCTGCAAACCTGGGAGGGAAAACAACAAAGTCCAAACCTCACAGCAGACAACGCTGATGGAAATGTGTGCTGATGGCTGTCTTAGCTTACCCCAGGAGAAAACCCACCTGAGAAAGTCACTGAGGGCCAAGAGAAGTGGTGTCATGGCCATTAGCAAATGGAGAAACCTCAAAATGCTCGTTTGAGCTGGCAGGCAACAGAAGGTTTGGAAGGTGACATCTGTATTTCGGAGGCTTCCCAAACCATGCTGCTTGAACGCGAGAGATGTAAAAGAGGCCATAGAAAGTGTAAGATTCCCAAGAAGTGCCAGAGCCATAAGCAGGGTTCACACCGGTATCCCTTGCAGTTTCTCCCAATTCCATATGAACAAGATCAACACAAAGAGCGTGTTGCAGACCATTTGTTCACCAGTCTGGCCAGCTAGTGCACAGCGCTGGTGTTTGCTGCAACTCCTGCTGGGCTATAGCTGGCGCCCAGCCCATCCAGATCAACACGCTGTGCTTGCTGCCATCTGATCCAGACCGCTCTTTGATGCTTCGGCACAGAACGTCAGACTTTATTGGCAAACGTGGCTATTGAAAGCAACCGCTTCAGCAGCTGTGGAAGTGGTGCAATGTGTGTTTGGCCAACTTCTTACAGGGACAGTGCTTGCTTACTTTGTTTTATATAATAATTGGGAAAGCAACAGGCAGCAGAAAGGGGGGGACACGTCCAGATGATGCTACAGTCTGCCATAAATCCTTGGTTTCCCAAGGATGGCAATGGGACAGCTTTGTGCAAAATCTCGAGTCCTGCTTGCTGTGCTGTGACTGACTTTTTGTGAGAGCTGTAACCTCTGTCCTCCTGAGCCTGTTACCAGCTTCCTGTAGCCCTCTCCTCTCCACTCCTCTCCTTTTATATCTGTATCAAATGGGATACAATACTTCATTGCAGCCCTCACCAGAGCATTCTTTCTTTCTCTCATGTAGAAAGCTCCAACTGATATACCCCAAAATGCCTTTTTTGATGCTTCATTGTTGACACATACTTATTTAGCGCGTGATGCGCTACTACATCCTGTTCCACACGGTCCTCATTTTGTATTTGTACATGATACTTCACTTAAACATAGCACTTTCCCTTTGTTTTACTAAATCTTGTAAGATTTAATCTGTTAATAAATCCTTAATACAACTTGTTACATCAGCAGACAACAAAGCAAACTATTATAGAGGTATAATTAAAAACTACAACAATTCATATTCGTGAGAAATTTTGCTTATTACAGTTACGATATTTAAGGTACCTACAACAGAAAAAGTTTAAGGAATATGCTTACATATTAGCCTATTTAGTTATTTATGTATGTGTTTGAAGGCACAGAGTGGGAATCGTCTAAAAATCCAGGGTCTAGTCTAAACAAGTCATAAGGCTCTTTTTCGTCAATGGAGAGGTAGAAAATCCTCCAGAGGCTGATTCATTCCAAATGCCTTGATTGCTTATTTTAGAAAGGTAGTAATCACTCCCTGGATGTGTCTTTCTCCACTGATGACAGAAGATGCCAAGACAACTGCTTTAGAATAGATACCAAACTTCCAAACTGCTAAAATTACACAAGATGAGTCCCAGCTGCAGCTTGTTCCCCCCCTGGAACAGACAATCAGACCTAAATTCTTCAAAGATCTAGGCCCTAACTCCCATTGATTTCTCACTGTGAGATTCTTTCAGCCATTGACTTCAATCAGAATTACACACTCAAACGTGGTGAATACTTAACATCAGGGGGATGCAAAACACTGACAAAAATCTTACCAAATCTGCCCATTTGACAATTTAAGCAGATACAGCCTTCAAGCACCCATGCCTCATCTCTGACAGGAATTTCCATCCCCATTGCAGAAGGGAACATGTATGTTTGTGCTTGGGCTCAGTAACCCCCCACCCCAAGGAAGAGGGAAGAGCTGAAGACATTCCTTTCTGTCAGAGCTACCCCTAGGTTCCACAGAGCATCTCCTTCAGTATTCCCTTTTTGGCCACTTCTTGATCTTTCTTACCACAAAACATTTACTTATTTTAAACGATTATTTAAAAAACTCCAACAAACTAAAACAACGGGTAAAACAGACCTGGCAGGTGTTTTATTACAGTAGCAGCACTGTCCTGAAATTACATCTACTTATTTTTATTCAAATTGACAACATTTCAACTTGAGTGTTCCTTAATGACATAAAACTAACTCTTCTTTTTTCCTCTTTGAAGTTACATCATTGTAGATGTTGATTGTTTAATTGTCCTTCCAATCATGCACTTAACTTCCCACTTAGCCCCATGCAGGACATGACTTGAAGACATTAACAATCGTCACTAATGTGGATTGCCTTGGGATGTTTAAATTTATTTGTAATGGAGGCAAACACTCACTGTTTGGATGAATTCTATGAAAGCTGAACATCTTCTGCCCTAGGCAAAGTTTTCAGAAAGAGTTCATATGGTTTTTCTGGTTGTAATCAGTGGATTCAAATTATGCATAATTTGGTTTTCATGGTTTCAGTGTTGGATCACATAAAGTCAAGTATAATTACTACCAAAAATAAATTTCTGTATGCACCTTGGGATACACATCGTGGACTTATGACACATTAGTAGGAGATTCGCAATTACTATAAATTATTTAAGAACATGTTATTGTTTTACTCAAATGCAAGTGAAATTGCAATGGTTAATTACAGGAGTTGAAATAAATGGTTATGAAGTCTTAGGGTTATTATAAACTAAAAGTATTATCAATTGCTATACCCAATGGGCAGAAGAAAAGGAGGGTGGGAAATCTTTGCACTTAGAGACATTTCCATGAAAAACATTCCATGATACTGGATGAAATTCTTGTTTACGCACACAAAGTGAAGAAGCGAATAAGTTCTTCTATATCCAATAGGGAGTTTTCATGGGACTCTCTAGTAACTTCCAGACTGGTGCCCGAGGCAAAAACCTTCTAATGCCTAGTGCAAGCTATTTCATGTATGCAAGCAGCCTCCGCAAAAAACATTTCCTGCTCCACTTTCATTTTTTAAGCAGGATGGGTCTCACTGGTTCATCTCTGTCTCTCTCCAGCTGTGGCTTTACACAAAGTTTTGTTAGCCTTATGATTTTTTTATTTTTTTTAAACGGCTTAAATCAGGGAACCTGCAATAGGGAGTGATGAACTTGAGAGGAGGAACTAGTCATTTCCTTCTCCCAGAAAGTCCTAAACGTCTTATTAGACTAGAAATAAAATGGAACTGGGAAAGTTTAGGAATAAATACACAGGGACTTAATTCTGCCAATACTCCTAACAGGCCCATTTTCTCATAGGAAAGTGGGTAGATGACTGACTTCTATCTCATTCTATCAGAATTGAGATGTGTCAAAACATAAGCAATGTTGTTCTGCTTTGCTTATGCTTTTTGCTGCCGAACACTACTTTATTTACCAATGAAAAGTAGAAAATCCAAAATGAATACTAGACACAGATTTGGATTACCTGGTGATCCAAGAGTACATGGGGAGACTCTTAATTCCCAGGGTGGCCTTAACGGACATAATCATTTAGTAAATGTAACTGTTCACTCCTTTTGATGTTCTGACATAAATCCTGCAGATTCATCTATACGTAACTACATACAGCTATATATAGTTGTCTCTTGTAGTGGTTTGAGACTCTTTTGAAAACTGACTAAAAAAACTGAATTTAGATTAATCAAACTGTTAAAGTTACTAGTGTTATAAAAGATATTCTAATTTTAACTCCGAACAGAAAATGTACAGTATCTTAATTTGGTTTTGCTTAACTTGGCAATAGGTAAATTACTTTTAATAATTTGCTAAAACCAGCCTGATTTAAGGTTGACCTTTTCTGGAGGTAGATTACTTGAAAGCAGTGCCTGATTTCAATGCGTTAATGATATGTAAAAAAAAATCATTCTTTGCCAGCTTCTGGGTGTGTCTTTTGCCTGAAGTGAATAAATATTTTAAACAGCATACGTTTGGACTTGAATCTGTAAACCCGTGTTTATCTGATTTAAAATAATCAGGAACTGAAGAAGACACCATTAGAGTCAACCCGTAACATCCCGATGAAGGGTCTACAGTTCACTGTGCAACCTCCTTTCCTCCACTCCCAGCTCACTCAGACTACTATGCCGGGTAGTCTCGTGGAGGAAACTAATCTCATTAGCCAAAGAGAGAGCTTGAGGGTCTAGTTTTACAAGAATTTTTTCTCTGCAGCGTGCTTCCCCCTCCTCAACAGCATCCCCTCAGGCTGACCTATATTCAGGCTGCCAGGGAACAGGCCTGTCTTTGCGTAACCACCATAAGTAAGTTCTCTTCCTTGTGCAGCTACATGGAAAACTGGATGGGGGAATTATTCCAACTGAGAACTAAAGCAGGGTGTGTGTGTGTGTTGTTTTTATTTTTGATGGGGCTTCAGTCAAATCAGTCCCTTAATCCTGTTGAATATGCATTTACACTAATGCTGATGCCAAACAAGGGTCGGCAGAAACCCCTTGCTACATGTGGTGATAATAGGGCAGAGGAACATGAAACTTCTCACTTTGATAAAAACTTACTTAGGGCAGACACATTCTAGCCAACCCTGTGAAGGAGACATTTGTATTTGCTTATGTACAGTCATGGTGCATTCTCAACCTAGAACTAATGATCAAGAGACCCCTGGGATTGGGGGCTGCCAGCACTTGCTTCCTATCAGGTATACAATCAATCCCTGAGAGTTCTGAAGAGAGCAAATCTCCCTGTGGGAAGAAAGGCTTTCTGTCGTGGGCTCCATAGTACAGCATATAAGAATTTTAGAATTCATATACAGTAAGTTTTGAAATGTTTTATTGAGTATTTTGAGAAACGAAGCTGCAAAGACAAATGGATTAATTTTCTGAATTGATTTACCTTGCTTAATTCAAAACAGCTTCATACATTATTAGCACTAAATATGCATTAGGTTTTTGTAAGGGCACTCTATTCCATGACTGCATGAGTAGTTTTCAAAATTACAAAACCAGAAGTTCTTGCCCTTTTCAACATTTTCATCTCTTTTTTTTTTCTGCTTTCTTTTCTCAGAGTCTCTTGTTCCATAGTTCACATATGCACCGTGTATATTATTGACTGCTATGATAAAGTAAGTTCAAAACGCTTTCTGTTTTCTTTTCCTTGGATGTTAAAACTGGCAGCTTAGTGACTGTTGCCACTTACTAGTGAATCACTGCCCTTGCCAACACTCAAGATAAGACAAGCTCACTTTTCCCAAAGAAGAGGCCCTTTGCTGTGCACTCTGGGAACTGTAGTGTAAAGGTTTAGTTACTTCAAATCAATTTTAATTTTAGTACGGTGCTCAATAATTCTCTGGAGCAACATGAACATGAAGGTTTTCCTCTTGAATTTTTGATTACTTTGCAAAAGTAGCAAGTATAGCACATTTTACCTAAGTATGAACACAACATGTTCAAGTGTCTCTGTATCTTATCATAATAGTGTGAAACAACTGGACAGCTAGAACAAATGCTGGCACTTTTGAAACACAAGGAAGCTTTCCCACTGACTTCAGTGGGAACAGGTACGGGCTAATGATGGATAGCTTTGAAAATCTGAATTTGGCACTGTCCTACTGGCTGTTTAGAACAGCTCAGTGTTTCACAGGCTTTGTTGATCTAATGTCACCCTAACGTTTTTTAAAGGAAGGAGAAGGCTGCAAAGAGACCGAACAACTATAATACGTCAACAAGGCCAAGACAGTTTTCATTTACAACAAATAAATGAGTAACTTGTAAATATTACACTTTTTATCCTGTATTTTGTTTCTTTGCTTGCTTGCTTTTATATGTAGAAAAAAACCCAAAATGTGTTCCTGTCGTGTGTGTTTGTTTTCCTGCAGTAATTTCCCCGAGGAACACCCATGGTCAGTGGACACAAGCTGACAAAACGCTGCACGGCTCCACACACCCTACACACCTGGAACAGCCGTGTGGACGGTGCCACGTGAACGTCTGCAGTCGCTCAGAACTTACCTGCCTGGCTTGCAAATTCATGATTCCTGACTAAAATTGAGTTTCATTTCTTTGATTCAACCTGGGCCCTGAGATGCACACGGGAACAACAAAAACAGGGACAAAGTTTCAGCCTTACAAATTTTAACAGCGGAGCCATCAGGCTTTTGGGGCTCCAGGTTCCCGGTATCCAAGATGTCTACAATCCTTTGGGTGAAATGTAGAGATATAAATGCAGGAGAGAAAGCAGAGTGTCCATGAGCAGTTTTGGCTTCTGCCGCTGCCGAGTTAGGGGTGCGCGAAGCCTACAGTAATTGAATCGCAAGGCCCGGGCCTTACATATGGAACTTGAACAATAGGTATTTACTTAAATTACATAGATTACCTCAGAGATGTGGAATCTGCACGCCCTGCCCACTTCCCTGAACCTCTGGAGCTGGGATCCTGTGGGGAACATAATGGGCTTAATTACGGTGTCTGGACTCGCCGCGCAGGACCCGGAAGGCAGGAGTTAACCTCACCTCACCTTTTACATGCCAGTGACCCCCGGCTTGGCTGGGAACCTGCCTGGGCCTCTGTGCAGCGGCTTCTGGGTTGCCCCGACTCGCGTTAAGCGCCGCGACGGCGAAGGGAAACCCCGCACGGGCAGGGCAGGGCAGGGCAGGGCCGGGCCCGGCCGCCCTCGTCTTCGCGCCTCGGCCCGGCCCGCCATCCTGC